>JANIJG010009961.1:5948-16231 GCA_024611175.1 Megaceryle torquata
CACAGGGGGGAGGGAGAGAAAGGATGGCAGACTTCCACCAAACTGGGTTTAAGTGAGACATGTCTGATAGAATCTCTCCTGCTGAGGCAGGAGGTGGGGTTTCCCTCTCTGTATGCCACTAAAACTCGAGGCTCTGGTGAGGCATTTTTGCATCCACTTCTTTCATGTTTAGTATCCTGTGCATGAGGAGAAGCCTGTCCCAGCTGACCTTCTCACCATTTGCCCGAAACGGCACTGAGAAGGTACGGATGCCATAGCCAGGCTACTCAAAGGAGGTGGAGAGATCTGAGGTGCAGTGAGCTGAGATCCATCCAAGTCTAGCTAGAGCTTACCATGGGAGAAGCAGCAGGCGATACCAAAAAACCAAAAAGCTGCTTCAAGAACAGAGTGGTGGCTAATTTGCTTACCAAAAGAGTACTGGTTGTTTTCCACCTGGAGAACACTGATATGTTTTCTGAGTGTTTGGTAGTAGCATGTCCTACCAGATTTATTTCATCCTCTTCTGAAATGCTGTCCTAGAGTTTCCTCCAGCAAAAGTCCCACATTGAGTCACAGCCTCTTACACCTCCACAGGTTTCCATCAGTGCTGTGCTGAAGATCATTCACCTGGTTCAGTAAAATCTCATGTCAAAAATCAAGGCTGGTTCCCAGTCTATTGCCAAATACACCCATGAGCTCCATGGTTGCCTCATTTTCTGAGAGCTAGGCCACCTCTGTATGGTTCAGGAGGTGGAGCATCCTTTTCTTCCTCCTGTTCACTTAGACACAGAAATTTCTAACCCAACTCCAGAATTCTCTCTCTAGCCTTTCTCCTAGAACTGGTTATTGGTTCAGCAGCACATCCTCAGTTCCTCATCAGTGTCCTCTGAGCAGTGCAAATGATGCTCCAATAATGGATGATCATCAGAGGTTTTCAGATTAGGATTTTAGGATGAGGTCTAATGCACACCTGATAAAGGAGCTGTTGTGAGGAAAGGAACAGTAAAAGTAAACAATAAGTAAAAGGGGAAGTCTGAATGTTGCCGCATCCCAGATTCTTTTTTGACACTGTGCCATCTCAAAAAATAACACAAAGGACTATGAAACTGAGGAAACAAAATGAAGAAAGGGAGAACATACATAATGAAGTTTTGAGAAAATTCACTGGCTATTTATTTTACTCTGTGTTCTCTTCCTTCACAGATGAGAAGCTGATAAAGAAGGAATACAACTGTTTATTAAGCTTGTTTTCAGCTTACTCAGGCAACCATACCAGTGACTAATACTGAAGGTTGAAAATGCTTTGAAAAACAGTCAATATTAGCTATCATTAACTAGAAAGTTGTTACTAATGGCTGCTCAGGAATCTGTTTCCTTTTGTTCATGCCTGCACTGCATCTTGGATGGGAAACAGTAAGCTTTGGACATTGATTGATGAATGCAGGTAAATCTTGTGGTAGCATAGAGTGTTACTATTCTGTTCCCTTTAACAAAGGTTGTAGAGTCAACGTGGCTTCTGGAAGCTTAGCAGGGATTGCCAAAGGTAGCTTCAGCTGGGGCACGCTCGTTTGTGTGAGTCTGGGAGATGGTAGTAGGATACTGGAGCTCACCTTGTTCTTACATGCTTGCCTAGGCAGCTGCAAATGGCAACAACCATTGAAGGTGGGGTTGGAGTAGACAGGTCTGTCCCAGTATAGCCATTTGGAGTTTAGGATACTGCTAGAAACAATACTAAATTAATGGAAATGAACTGGGCACAGTCACGCTTTCTCTCTGTGATAACCCATGGCAGAAGCGACAGCTGGGAGCAATGATCTTTAGCTGTCATCACTTGATGTGCCAGAGCTCATCTGTTATTATCCATAGGCAATAGCTAATGTCATGATCTTTACTTCAAAATCCACTCCATTCTCCCCACTCCAGAATTCTTGACACACCATTGCCCTGAGGCCCATCAGCTGGATAGCACCATCTGCTTCTCCTTGGCTTTGTCCCTTGTATCCAGTACTCCCATCATGTTTCTCAGCTCAGAAGTCAGGGCTGCTTATGCAAGTCCATGCCTTTAACCTTTGCATTCCTCCACTTGCTTTCACAGATGCAACAAAGCTATGTCAGATTTTTTTGACCTCCTGAACGAAGTTTTGTCCCTTTCCAGGCTTCTACCATCTCTCTTCTGCCAATGAAGTCTTCTCATCCCCTTTGTTCTTATACTCTGCCTCACAGCACCTTGTTGTGCCTGTTGTTCCTTTGAGCTAATTTTGACTGCAGTATATTAGTGCAGGTTGGGCCGCCTTCCCCTTCCTGTCTCTCCTTGAGGGCCCATCTCTGCTGGTTGCCTGTTATATATAACAAGGAAGAGCACCTCTCTTCAACAGAGTGTACATGTGCAAGAACGTGACTATATTCCATGTCTTAGCACCCTTTGTCAGCTTGATAAAGTTACCAACTCTTTTAGTCAGGGGCAAGAATTTTAACATATGCTCGTCCCGTATAGCCTTGATCATGACTTTGCCCGTCGCAGCAGCACATATGCATCTTGACAGCCTTCAGCTGTGTGAGCCACTGCCCCTGAATGGTTCTGCACAGCTTCCCAGCAGGAGTAAGGGGAAAACTGCCTGACAAGTCTTTTGTCCCGAACTCCTGACTATGCTGACATCTCAGTCCTATTCACTCATCGACAAGACAAGAACTGCACACGTTCCTAGGTGGAGAGAACAACCATCCTTACATTGCTGCGTAAGCCTTTCAGGACGCTGATTGTTGGCTGCGAGGCTACAGCATTTTTCCTTCTCTAAGACATCCATATTTGACAGGTCAAATCTCAGCCCTACTAAAGTGAGTATTTTTCTAACCACTGCTCAGTACTCCCTTTATTTAGTAAGAACACTGCCCATTGCATTTACTTGCTGCCAGTTTAGGGGGCTGTCACGTAGATTGTTCTGCATCAATGGCAGAGGCAAGTCCTTTCATATCAGAGTGGCAGGCAGTAAAACTCTGCTAATCTTGCCATCTATCTAAGGTGCCTGGGAGCTGCTGGAAAGGAGCCACTGGGTCAGACAGCAAAGAGCAACCAAATTAGCGTTCCTCAAATTTTGATTCTGAAGCTCCTGTGATGCCCTGATTACAGCTGTCAGTTTTCACACATCTGGTGTGACTCTGGCCCGGCCACGTCAGGGACATCTAAACAGCTCATTTCCTACTTCAGGAAGCTCAAGGGAGTTATCTGCCTTGCTGTAAATCACCTTATTCTGTAAGGCAAGAGGGTTCAGGGCCCTCTTGGTAGAACCTAATCAGGCAGTCATGGAAATTCACTATATGTCTGAGGCATCTGGAAGGCTTAGCCTAACATGCAAAGACTGATTTCAGATCAGACCAGTTGAATGCTGCTTATTTTTTATCTTTTCCAACTTGAAAAACTTAACTCTGGACTCAAGGCAGTAGGGTTGTTTACTGCCACCTGAAGCTGATGGAGAGGAGAACACAAGTGGTAGAGTATCTTTGCCTTCCACATTCCCCAGTGTAGTGTGTGGGAGAGGAAATTTACTCCTGGAAGCAAATTAAAAGCAGAGGAAGTGTCTGGGACATGATAATTTATGTCAGACCTTTAGTGCTTCCTCTGGCTATTCCTGGGCTGATGTGACTACCAAACGTCTACCTCTGTCACGCTGTGTTATCCTCACAGTCACCATTTAATCCACAAATTCACCCTGATAGGAAAAGCATCTTTATGATACAAATAACAATCTTTCAGCCAACTGCAGGGAAGAAGCTGTGAAAATTCACATTCCTCTGCCCTACTCCTGCTTCCAGGGAGGGAGAGGACAGAAAGATTATGCTTCATCCACACTTTCGAAGAATAAATCCATGGCATGTCTGTAGCCTCTCAAACAGGAGCTGCCCAGGGAGGTCATCAGCCCACCTAACCGATCTTGCAGAAGCAGAATGATGAGGGAAGTAGTCTGTTACAGTGCTCTAGGAAGTCACCATAAGTCAGCCATAGCCATTGTTCTGCAAAGGCACCTTTTTTCTTGTCTAGCTCTTCAAAAAGAAAAAAAAAACCAGAATCTCTGTCCTATGCCTGTAGCAACAATTCTCTCATCAAACAGCATGGTGCAAAGTTAAGCCTCAACTCCCTTAGTCACCGTATTTTTTTAATACTAGCATAATTCAAATCCTAGATTACTATCCGCTTAATTGCTTTGCAGAGATTAATTGCTTAAGACACAGTAGTGCATTCATGTTGCAAGGAAAGCAGAGCATCACAAGATCCTCATCTATTGGAAGCACAAAGAAAACATATTCGTTTTACTTTTACATTTTCTAACTATTGTGATGGAGCTCAAACAGAGGCAGCTCAGGAGCTTTGCTTTTGGGGTGGGGGTAAATTAAATTAATAGATTAATACAAAATAATTTTTAAAGCCCAAGGCTGATTAACTTGGAGTACAGTGCCAGAAGGTATCATGGAGTTAAAGAACCTAATAACATTAGAAAAGAAGGCTTAGAAACATAACTAATCAGAACATTCACTGCTGTATTAGCATAAAAACTGTAAAGCAAATACTTAATTTTCATGCTTGAGAACTGCTACTAACTGCTTTGGATTTATGACTAAACTTCTCTTGGATTTCCATTTCCCTGGCCATGGCCATGTCACATAAATGACTCGGTCATCCTGTGATCATCTGGCATATTCACATCCTTTTCCTCTTTGGTTGTTTCCATCTCTCAAATTATAGCATAAACTCTTATTAGTCCCAAAGAGCATCATCTTAAATTTTGTATTGCCAACTACCATCCCAAGTAAATTTACTGCTGTGTACCAGGTCATGTAGTTCTTTTTGTATCTACATTGTTATCCTCATCCCTTTTGACAGTACCTTCCAACTTCACAGTCAGTAGGGAACTCCTGCTTTTACATAGGGGTATTAACAAAACACTAAACAAGCTCAATTCTGAAATTAATTCCCGAGTTGTTCTACTAGTGATCTCTGCAGACCAATGTGCTTATCAGAACCCATTTCAGCTTCTTCGGCCACACATAATTCTTGTACTACATCCTCATCTTCTCTAGCTTAACTGAGAAGGCACAGTCAAGACAGACAAATGTGTTATTGGCCTGTTTCAGTACAGTGATTCCAGTGTTCCGGTGCTTGAAAACAAGCCTTCTACTTGGGCTGGAAGGTACCCTCCATGTGCTCCAAATCAGACATGCACTCCTACCTCCTTCTTCCACTGCTAGCAATGTATTGCACAGTTGTGGTTTATGAAGGGTTTGGGAATGAACAGAGATCTTTAATACAAGCCTTGATAAAGTGCTTCAGGTAAAGAGAAGACATCTTATTATTCGAGGACTGTCTTATGCTCCCACTCAGTTCAAACCCTGACTTTTTCAAGCAAATAATATACTGAATCATCCCTCTGGTCTTTATTTGTTTTCAGCCTGATTGTCAAAGGAAAAGAGTCATAAGCACGTATGTTTCCTCTGGTCTGCCTGTCAGTCCCCTTTCAAACCTGTTGGCCAACTAGATTTGATGGAGAGACAGATGTCTCAATAGTACTAAGTTAATACAATATAAATGGAGGGCAGGAAAGAGACAAGGACATGAGAGGCCCAACTATACAAAAGGATGATGCTTAAGCTCACTTGACGTCATCTGTCAAAGCTCAGCTAGGTGACACAGCCAGGGTTATCTGGCTCTGTTGCTGACAAGCCACTCTTCCCTGTTAAGTGTGTTTAGTGCATTTTTAAGGAAAATAAGGTTGAGAGCTTTGTTCTCTCCCCAGTTAATTAGAAAACAGTTAACTTGGGCATTGTCTGCCTCTGATTCTGACAGTTGTTTTCTCTGTCCCTCCAACAAAGGCCACAAAGGTTTCTCTCTGTTTCAAAACATCATTAAAATGGAAAGTCTTTGGGCTATACTGGACCTGGATAAAACACTAAATGGGTTATTATTTTAATGAAGGAAATGTTCCTCCCCATTTGACTTCTCCATCTTGCCAGATGAGTCTTTTCAGTTAGGGAGAGTTCAAGGAAAACCAAAAGCATTTCAGTCCCTATCAATTATACATGGTATGAATACACAGGAGGTGGCCCCAGAGACAGCCTGCTCTCCACCCCTTATCAGACTCTGCAATTATCAGCTCTTTCATGTGTCCTGGGAGGTGACCTGTGAGCTACCGCAGGGCACAGCACACAGATGTTTGTCAGCCACGTCAGCCTGCCTTGTTTGTGGTACAGGATAAAATGCCAGCTTTCATCCCAAATTGAACATGCTGCAGTAAGCCAGGCTTGGGGCAATCGTGGCATGCACAACTGTCAGTGAGTTCATCTGAGAGCCTTCAAGCTGTTCCAGCTGCATTTCACAATACTGCTGTCAGTTGTTTGAACCACTGCGAGCAAAGGATGCTTTAACCTTCAGCAGAGAAGGCAACTTGCAATCCATCACTTCCTCCAAAGTGTCTCCCAACTTACAGAAATCCCCGACTTGTCTCAGATGGGTTTTATAATGTCACTGTGTAATATACTCTGGTAAGAATCATAAGCTATTTGATAGCACTCCTTAGAGTTGGACTGCTGTTGAACTCTAGATGCTTACCGGATAGTTGTCACCATCTGATATTGCTAATCTCTGATAAAATTCTATGTATGTTGCCCTCGTGAAAGCAACTCAAGACACCACGTTCCTCCAGTGGATGTCAATAGTAATAGGAGGCCAGAGGAGGAAATGGTGAGATATATATAGAAAAGGTGCTACAGTGAGAAAGAGTAAAGCAATACAAGGTGGACAAAAGCAAACAGCAAGGAAGAGGCAGTGGAATACATAGCAACTGGAACAGTAGATGTGAAGGCCAAACATATCTAAAGTCATACTGACTGGACTAGATGAATACTGATTTTTAAAAGATAAAGGCAGGTCAAAGATTACTAGGTAAATGTAACGTCAGAGAGGAGGAAACATCCAGGGAATTTAAGCTGGCAGATCAACAATAACAGCCTTGGCAAAACAAACAAACAAAACCCCAAACCAACCAACCAAACAAAAACAAACCACCACACAGAAGGGACTTCCATGTCTTCTAAAGTGGCTGCAGGAGGAGTTAGTATTTATGGATAATAAAGAATCAAAATGATCTCTGAGTTAAAGGCTGACTGAAGCTCTTGCTCTACCAGTACTTTGCTAGGTTTGCTCCTACCTCTCCTGTCTGGGAAGATCAAAGGCATGGAGATTAGAAGTTGTGATACGAAGATCATCTCCACCTTAAGATCTTTATTTTGGTGGAATAAAGATTTGCTGGTACACAGCTGGAGGCAGATTTTTGCTTCAGAAAACAACTCTTAATTGCTTGACATCTATGTTTTAACTACTTCTTTAATATTACCATAGCTAAGGATTTTCAGTAACCCTCTGGTTTTGATTTGAAGGACCAGTAACTAACTACAGGAACTGGTAGGTCAAAATATCTTTCAAAACAGAAGATGGTAAGATGAAAAGTTTGCTGAAATTCCTTACTTCTTAAAATCTTGTCTCTTTGAAGGAAAACTGCAGTATTTTAATCACTGGATTTGTGACCAAAAATAAAAAAAAAATCACCACAAACTTGCCTTAAAATATCTTAAACATTTAGAAATAATGAACACTTCTAAAGAACTGGGCTCTTGAAAGTTAGAAAAGTCTGAAACATGGAACCATAAACACATAGCAAAGACAGAAATTGTTCATGCCTGCAGTTACATATTCATGTCTGGCTAGGTTGTTGCTTTGACATCCTCCAAGGACCTTCGGATAGGAGCTAGCACTAAATGTCAGCTTTTAAGGAGAAACGAGGACCATTCGTGACTGTTACAAGACAATATCTAACAGGACTGCAGAGCTGAACAGCAATTCAAGGGTCTTCTATCCATATCCATATGTGGTACAAGGGTACAGATAAGATATATACCAGGTAACATTTGCTGAAGCTGTTCTTAAACACTGGCAAATCTGACATCCTTCACAGTTCCCCCAAGCTCTTCCAGTGCTTCACTCTCCACTGCCCAGCAGTTCTTCCTAGATGAAATGTGAGCCTTCTTCTTACTTCCTGACTACAAGAACAGATTGTATCCTGGTTATACCCACCCTTCTTTGCATTACAGGTTGGGTTACCCACCCCACCTTTACATATATGAACACAATTAGCCTATCTTCCCTCACTGCCTTATTGAAGGCTTATATTCTGTCATCTCTGGACCACTTGTTATCGTCAGAGTCCTCCTGTGGATTACATCCACATTTGCTTTCAAGATTGGCATCCAGAATGAGAGACAGTACTCTCACATGTCTTGCAGACTGCTTCTTTTCATAGATGCTGGTGTGCATTTTTCTTCACTAATGGTGCAGCCTTGTTGATTTTAACTGGTGATCCACTTTACTCCCCAGCCTCTTTTCAGCAGAATTGCTCTCCAACTAACTCCTCCCCTGCTATACTCACACAGTGGTTTTTATCTGCTTAATTTTAGGACTTTGAACTTGCCCCTGTTGAATTGTATCCTGTTTTTATCAGGACACCATCAGTTTTGGGGATCCTTTGGAATCCTACCCATCTTCCAACCTACAACAGCTCCTTACATCTTGGTGTTATCTGCAAATTGATGAGGCAGTCTGCAGTTTGTCATTTAGGTCTTTATTGACAAAACCAAATACTGTAGGGCGTAGGACAGATCAGTGCAGACCCCTATTTAATACTGTCTTCATTAACAGAGTTCAGTCTATGTATTTAGACTGTGCTCCTTCAATTTGCTTAAGAAAATGCCACTAAGATTTGTCATTTGACTAGCATAAAAGCCAAGATATGTTACATTTACTGCTTCTCTTTCTCTTCAAGATTGATCACCCTACTGCAGACTGAAGTGAAACTGATTTGTTGTGACAGCTCACATTAGCTGTTACTTACCTCCTTGTTATCAGCCCTGTGCACTCCAAGGGGATGTCAATAAGCAGAGTCCGAGGGTGGGCTGCTAGCCACAAGAAGCCTGACATACAGGCTCTGTACCTCCTTTGAGAAGTACTAGATACCTCCTAATGTGCATGATGGCGGAAGCATCACTATACTTCAGTCACTACTACTGTCTCTCCTAGAAAAGCTAATTGGAATGGTGATGTCAGGGTCTTTCTTCTGAAAGGGGTATGAAGCAGCAGGGAACTGAAGGAGACCATGCTATGTATTGGAAGGAAAGCATGGCCAAGCAGGCAGGATGGGGAGGAACAGCTGATATCTATGAACTGAGAGGCAGGCTGAGAAGAAGAGGAAGGCAGCTTGGAAAAGGTGGATCCACACCTCATTTAGCATTAATCCCTCCCTACAGAGAGGGACAACTTGTCATACAGTTTGGATTTTAATTTTCTACATGTCTCCCCACAAGCAGAAACATGAGGGTGTTTAGGCCTTTTTGGTACCTGGACAGGAATAAATGAGAGCCACAGGCTGGAAAGTTGTAATGTCATTCTGATATTACCTCTTCATTCCATTAAGGGTGTCCAGGAACTAAGAGTCGGCTGATCAGATTGCCAGACATTATCAAGCTGTCTATAATTAGCTTTTTACTGGTGAGGAGCCAGAAAGTACTCTTTGTTTGCAAGCTTGGACTATAGAGAAAGAAGAGAAATGTTTAATAGAAGAGATTGTTTGGGAACTGCAGATCCTAATTAGTGTCTCAGCCTAGTAGTGAAACTGCATGCAGCATTTCTCTGGGAAAAAAAAATGCTTTAAACATCCTCTTTTGAGGAATGATGGGTTGCATTCTTGAGAGGCACAGCACACATGGAACTCAGCGCAGATATGGATGCTTTACCACCTCTGCTCTGTTCCTTTGGCATAAGCTTGTTACATTCCCATGTGTTATATGTCTCCTTTTAGTGCCAATCCTGATAGAAAATTTAACGTGTTAAATTTTAACCTTTAACATAGATTAAAAATTGGGCTGTGCCTTCCACATGTAGCCTGTGCAGCCTGCACATTCAGGACAGATAACTTCAACTTCAGAGAAATTTGGATGAGCATTCTAGTAGTCTAGATCTTTTTGTGCTGTACATTTAAAATCCCAGTAATTTAAGTCCAAGGTGACTTTTAATCCAAGATAACCTGTCTAACCTGTCTATCTATAATTGCTGTCTATCACAAGACAAACTTTTTTCTCCTTTTCCCACCCCTCTTCCTGGTTTGTTTTATTTTTGTTATATTCCAATAATTTTTTTTCCCAAACAATTAGAACAGAACTTAATACCATTTTGTGTGGGTTCCCCCCCCCCCCCTTCTTTTTTTTTT
>JANIJG010009961.1:16329-32407 GCA_024611175.1 Megaceryle torquata
TTCCCAAACAACAGAAACCGCATTTTATATCATTGTGGTTGGGTTCCCCCCCCCCCCCTTTTTTTTTTTTAAATGAGGAAAAGCTTTACCATGAAGGATGCCAAGCCTTCTGAAGTAACAAAAGTATGATACTCTCCTGGTCTGCCCTATTATTTTGAATCTTCAAGAGATATGAGAACAAAGCCTGTTCAATGATACATAAAGGTCTTAATCAAATGCTCGAATAAAACCCTGAAGCAGTTATATCAAAGCATCAATCATATGATTTCTAAAATAGAACCAGAGCAAGAATATACACCATCCTCCTGCAATTTAAACAGATTTTAAGCAAGGTGCTGGCTGCTATGCTTAGGGAGAGATCATACCAGAAAGTAAAGTATTTTGCAGAGTTTAATTGTGGTTATTTCTGGGAATGACACTGTCAGTTTCCAAATTACACACTGAATTTGTAGTGGTTGGAGTACCTAGAAATTGCTAAGGAGTAATAATCCACACAGGCTGTTACACTAGTGGTAGAGGCAAGATGAAATACAGTAAAGAGCAAATATGCACTTCAGATTTAAGCAGTAATGGATTTAATTACTTCATTCTGCTTTGCAACCAAACAAATCAATACAGGCTGATTTTTTCAGTCTAAGAAGTAGAAAACAAAGGTAATTTGGATTCAGACCCTTTTGCACGAGTACACGAGAATGATTCAACCACATCACTTACTACTAGCTCTTGCAGAGGACACCTGCTCCAGTCTCCAGGGAATATTTGCAAGGGCTATCTTTTAGCATTGCAGGTTAATATCCCTTGGTAAGAATACCCAGCAGAGAAAAAGATGATTTAGAGCAGGAATGTGATTGTGGTTAAGTGATCTGCTAGAGGAGCTGCCGCCATACACAACTAGGGAGACTAGTTTCCTCTGCTATAAATACTCCTCTTGGTCCCCAGGCTGGCTGCACTGTGTCTGTGTTGTTAGCACATTGTCCCAAACTCCTAATTCTGCTTCTCTCCCCAGACTTTGCCTCCTCAATGGACTTCAACTCCCCACTCATACAGTTCTTTCACCACCTCAACAGTTTTGTGCCTCTATCCCCAAGCAGCTCTCCTCCCCTTGCAATCATCTGTCCCCCTGTTTTTCTATCATAACTGAGACAACCCCTCTCAGATGGGTTTCAACTTTCTGTTCTTCTTTCTTCCTGTTATCAGTGAGCCAGTAAGAGAATATTTTTGCTTTCAAATTTCCAAATTCCCACTTTTTCCTAGATCAGATTGCGCCCAGCATGGACTGAATATTCAAAATATTTGGGCACCAAATTCGAAAGCATCTCTACAGAGTACTATATGCAGTGCTGTATGGGTTTTATTTTCAGAAGGTTATTAGTTGGCCAGCTATAGGTTACCTTGACAATAACAGAAGGCACCTGCTTGACACAAATTATATTTGTCATATTTTGGTTTGCAAAGCCAAATTATGAGAGGGCACGAGACAAATCCAGAGACAGTCACCAGAGATTTTCAACAAAGAAAATAAGATATGTTTCCCTAGCCTGCTTTTCAAAAATACCTGGAGAGTCTTGGCTAAAAGTGGACAAAGGCAGGCATTGCACATGCAGTATTTTAGTCCAAAAATGTAAAGGACCAACAAAGGTAAAGGAGCTGACTGTCTCCTATCATGGAGGGCAGAAGACAATTTTTAAAATCGGCAGCACCACCGTCTTACCTGGGTGATAGTGAGCAGCAAGCAAGACAGGAGTTTGTGCAGTATGAATTTGCAACCTAAAATATTCCCATAGGGCAAGGGCATTTTTATTTCCCAGAACAGCAGCAAATGGAATACCTGTTATGACCAACAGCGTGCTGAGCCCAAGGAACGTGCCACATGGTGGGGATACGCTCATGTTGGTTGCACAGTAATTTGGCTCATTCTTTTAAGTGTTCTGCAGTATGGATAGGTCTTGAGCCTTGCCTACAGCAATAATTTAGCCACTGGCATAAACTCTGTCTGGAGGACTGTTCTGGCATGCAGATTTATCCTTCAGTGAAAATCACCAGGTAGGCATGGTTCTTGATACTGTTCAAAATCTCCATGTTAAGACCCGTACATCCTACTTCCAGGCTTACTTCTTAGTTCAGCCAAAATTAGAAGCCAAAAGTTTGAGCCAAACTGAGCTATTTGCATAACCTGCAGAAGTATTTGCACATAAGAAGTAAGACAGACAGCACTTCCAGGTGAACCTCCTTTTGAGGGCTCCAAGAACAGCTATAAAAGTGAGGAAAGATGGAAAAAAAAAAGGGGGGGGGTTAAGTAAAAGAATCCAGGGACTTCTTTATGCAGGCTATTAAAGAGAAGATGGAGTGACTTGATCGGAGTCTCAGAGTACCAATGCAACAAGGAAACACAAGCTTTTCAGGATAGCACAAGTGGGACTAGTAATTGTACCAGTGGCAAGTAGTTGGATCCCAATAAAATGAGAAAATCAGTATATAAATGAAGTGATGTTTCTTTAAAAAATGAATGTAATTAACCTTTTGGGAAAAAAGGTCTGTTATGAATCTTGTCTCACTGGCACCTGTCAAACCTGGATATCTTCCTAAAAATTAGTCAGGAATTCAAAATTAATTCAGACTACAATGAAGTGGAACCTAAAACCCTCAACTGATGGAATTTTAGTTACAACTTGCCACTAGTGATAACCATAACCACTGGTAAAGGTTAAAGGTGTAGATGTATTTTGGCTCTACAAGTGCTTTAATCTTTGTTTTGCCTAATGTTGTGCTGAGCAGGGCCACACAAATTATCTCTAAGGGTACAGTTATCTACTGGTAACAGATCTGTACATCTTCTCTCAGACTGTTGCAGCTCATGGAACTAGCTGCCATAGACTGAGTCCAAAAATTAAAACTTAAGAGTCCTAGGCTTAACACTCCTCTTAAGAAGAAAAACAGCCAGACTTCCAATTTCCTTACTTAAACATCAACAGTCAGTTGAGAAGCATGATGGACAGGACCCTTCCACTGGAGCCAATAGCGTTAACCTCCCTTCCCCATAGCACATTTCACCCAGTAGTTTCAAAATAGTTAATTTTACAGCAGACATCACCATGTGACATACATGACATTAGCAATTAGGAGTTACTTATTGCTTAATCTGACACAGTAAATCAGCTGCTGAATTCACAATGATAACCAAGCACGATGGATAACTGTCACGTGCTGTGGGGAAGCAGGACACCCAATATTCTGAGCTGGAGAGATGTAGTCACTAGATGCTGCATCACAATGACAATGAGACCTGCAGGGAATGGGTGACACTATAGGCTTGCATCTGCAAGTAACAGGCACCCTTCTAATCACCAGAGAGCAACATGAGATGGTGATGTGTGGGATCAAGCCCATTCAGTTACAAGAAAGTAAGAGGAAGAGCTAAATAAATGTCTTGATTTGGTCTCTTCTAAGTGAGCTCTGTTCCTCAGAAGGATTCACTGGGGGCCTATTATGAATGGAGAGGGAGGGTGATGAGGTGTTTAATGTGGTAAACAAACACTCCCAGCCAGAGATGCACATGTCTGTTTAGGAAAACAACATGTTTTCAAAACAATTCTCCCCTGACTGAATTAGGTTGGAAGTACAAGGATGCCTTTTCCATTTCTGAAAGCTGAGTTACTAACAGCCTCAATATTTGTATTGAATCACAGTCCATTAAGATCATTTCAGTCTACCAAGAACCAAAAGCATGCACCTCTAAATATTTATAAGGGAGATACTCCCTCCAGGTTCATTTCCAACAGCCCCTTCCAACACTGTCTCTCCAAATGGCCAGCTCTTCCAGCAGAACTGTTTCCCGCATATCCATCTGCTCGCTTCGTTCAGATAAACAGGCATTTCTCCTGCTAGCCATGTGGTACTGCCTTCTCTCTGCTGCGTGCACAGCTAGTGGGGATGCCCTGCAGAATCTTTACAGTGAGTGTGAGTCACAGAAAACCCAGCTGGATATCTGGAAGCCCATTCGGGTTTATGAATTAGCAGGATGTAGGAGACTTTTTCTTTTCTTTTAAACCAATCCATGAAGCCAGTCCAATATGGAATTACTGAGTCAATACACATGAATAGACTGCCTGTTGTTCTTCCACTGTCACTTCTATGACTCTAACTGGGAACACCAAGTAGTAAATGAACAGAGACTGAAATTCACCCTGCTAGTTGCTCTGAAAAGCCGTTTCACAGAGAGCAAAAAGCTGGATCAAATTGGCAGCATGCAGAAAGCTACTGCCACTGCTGTACATGCTACTGGTCAGCAGATAAACAAAGCAATCCTGTTTCCAGGGCTGTGAAGCCAGCACTAAATTTACACAGCCATCTTTTTAATAGCTTTGAAAAATGAATGAAAACAGGGCACAGTCATTCCAAGCTCCATTAGGAACAGAGTGAGAAAAATCAGTGTTTGACAAATTCTGGATAAGGAACTGCTTCTAAGCCTTCAGAAACATATGTGGTTTTAACTGGCACTGATAAGTGAGCAAGTAAGTGTCTTTGAAATACCTGTGCACTTTAGTGGCAGTAGCTGTTAAAATATATTGAAGGCCCATCATTAAAGCAAATGAGACAAAGCTCTTGTTAGTAATTACTGTGTCGCTCAACCAAGTGTACAAGCAGTGGGGCTAGTTCTGCAGTTCATGCTCAACACACCTGATGGTACTATCAGGTCTCTACTGGTAAAAGCTTGTTTATGATTGTTCCCAACTAGCTCTTTAAGCTTTAAATATGTACTTGAATTAGGAATGTATTTTGTCCACGTTAACTGATAATAGACTCAGACTAATTTGGATTGGAAGGAAACTCTAGAGGTCATCTACCCATCCTCCTGCTCACAAAATGTAAAGTAAGATACAGAGAGAGTGCAGGGCTTACTTTAGTGGTGCAGGGGAAGGGGTCAAGAACTGTGTCATAGCCCTGACCCAGCATTGTGTCCTCTCTGCTGCAGTTACCATGCAAAAAATAAAGTCTGGCTGTTCACTGGCAACACCTGAACTGTGACAACTTGGATTTCCAAGAGCAGTGAGTCTCCTCCTTGCCAGAGACACACTGAGTAACACCACCTGCCATGGGAAATCTCTCCATGCCCTGGCACATGACACTGCCAGCCTCTGAATTGATTCTTGCAGCAGCATCCTGCCTTCTTTCCCCAGATTGTGTCATTCCCAGAGTTGTCTTGGGTTGCAGCACCAGATGGGCTTGGGGACAGCTCAACTTTCCTCATTTCCCCAAAGACCGTGGCTGCACCGTGTCCTGTTCTTGTCAGCATTCCCCAAACCATTCTTAATGCCCAGTACACCTAATGAAGTTTAGTCCACCAGAGTAAGCACTGCAGTAAGCCATGAACAGTGCTGTAAGGCATCCCTCAAAGGATATCCCCTTTTCCTCTCCACTTCCAGTTGTGGGAGACTCACTATGGGGATTTTCTTCAGCTCCTTGATATTTATGTGGTAAGTGTCCTTCAGCACACAGTCCTCAGCCTGCTGCCTCCTCACTGTGTCTGCCTTTTCTTTCAGGAAATTAGCAAAACTGACCTCTTGGGATAACTTGTGCTGCAGTATTTTGCAGAAAGCACACAGCATAGCACATTTGTGTACAACACCAGGTGTTTCTGGTTTGCTAGCAGCACATTCCAACAGAGCAGTCCCTTGGCATTTTCTATAGCAAAACTCATACAGGACCTCTTGGATAAAAGGTATTTACATATTTATAAATCCAACATGCTTGGATTAAGCCAAATACAGTCTTTGATCCAATTAAGTCCCTTTTTACCCTTATCAGGTAACTGTTTGACTGTTGGCTTTTTTTTTTTTTTACTTTCCTGAGCTCCAGCCTTCAATGTGAGAAGTGATTTTACTACAAATGAAGCAAGTTGCTGCCATGAGACTGTGCAGCGTTCCTGCTCTGCATAGGGATGTTTACATTCTCACTCCCTCCCTGTCACTCCCCACCACAGCCTTGGATCAAACACAATCCCTTCACTTTGCAATGCCAAAAATACAATTGATGGTATTTAAATTGGTTTGTTAAACTGTCCCTATGACTGCACACTTTCTGAATCAGAGAAATGAGTCACTTCCCTCACCTAAGCTGCTCTGTTACCCCCCATGCAGATTGCAGGAGCAGGGAGAAATATGGCACTAATGTTGTTCTGTCTGTCTCTCCATCACCCCCATCCCCTGCAGCCTGCCTGCTCCAGGCCGAGCTGGTGAATTATGAGCGAGTCAAGGAGTACTGCCTCAAAGTGCTTCAGAAAGAAGGCGAGAACTTCAAGGCGCTCTATCGCTCGGGAGTGGCCTTTTACCACCTGGGTGACTTCAACAAGGCCCTCTACTACCTGAAAGAGGCAAGATCCCGCCAGCCAACAGGTACAGGGGGCAGTGGGGACATGGCTTTGCACTGAGTGCTTTTACATTTTTTTTTCCACAAATCCTAGTCTGTCCCTGACTTGGCTGCATTGATTTCCACAGGGATGAGCATGACTCACTGTGTCCTTAGCTGTACTCCCTCCCCTTCAAGCACTCTTGAGTACCTCAGCAAGGCTGCAGTGCCCAAAGATTAACCACTGGCGAGGCTGCAGCACAACCTGGAAGATGACAGTATTGCTGGAATGCTGTCTGTGCAGAGGGCATCCCGCCTCTCTTTACCTCCCTAGTTTATTTTTGAAGAAGAAAGCAGGATGGGGAAGAGTGTATCCTGACCATTATATTTCTGACTCTCTAGGAAAAAGCTTTTTCCCTCTTAACAAAACCAGGGAACTATTTTCAATCCTCAACAGCTATGCCTTCCACCATCTCAGTAAAGGGTTCGCATTCTACTTTGATCACAGAGACAGATATTCACTCACAAAGGATTCATCAGAATGCTTCAGCTTTTGCCATGAAATTGGCCACTTGCCTTTTCAAGTATCTGTCATCACCTTAACAACTCATTTTGGGACAATAAAGAAACTATATATTCAAACAATTTAACCATGCCAGAGCAACCACCATTATGCTAACCTAGCCCACCTCAGAAGGCATTTGGAAGGCCATAATGCAAGGATGGTGCTTTTATTTTTAAAATAGTAATAGGGAGATAAAGCCACACTAGGGTTTAAACCATTTCTGTGTAAAGGAAGTAATTTTGTAATACTCAAAGAAAAATTAAAGGGTCACAAGAAAGGAAAATAGAAACCATGTGCAAAGAAAACCCCACAGAGCAGCTCTTCCACCTGAATCTGAGAGGGAAGAATGAGAAGAGGGCCTGAAACAGGAGTGAGCCTGGATCCTAGCAGAGCACCGTGGAGCTGATGTTTGTTTACTAGAGGAGGCAAGGGAGGCTGTCAGAGCTAACTGTTCTTGATGTCCTACAGGCACTGGCCTTGCAGGGTTCTGTGGTGGCTGTGCCCTTGGGGAGTACCAGGGACAGTGTGCTCAGGGGTATGCTGGGCTCTTCCTCTTCCAACTCCCACAAGGGTGCCTGGTCCCATCTGTTGTGCTTGGCCATGGACTCTAGGCAGTCTGACAGCACAGCTGTGCACCCCACACTCCCTGAGCAAATGTGCTTAAAAGCTCAGTTTAGCCTATTTTCATTTAGAGTGTGTCCTGCTTTCTGCCCTTGCTAGAACCAGGAAATGGAGAAGCCTACACAAGAGAAAAGTAGTCAGTGGAAAATAAGAAGTTATCCTAACCTTGAGGTTCTGACTAGGCTCAGATGTGAAAAAGTCCTTTTAACTGAACCACTTTGCTTCCATTTTTTAAATATATATTTCTGTGCTGCCCCTCCCCCATCAGGGTTATACTATTTATTTGGTATCCCTCATTGCTTCTTGAAATAAATACTAATTTATTCAACAGCAACAACTTCAAATACCACAGCTTGCTGCAAAAACATACCAGAAAGCGTCCCTGAAGGCCCTTAATGTACACAAAAAACAGTTCTGGCTTTCAGCTCTGCATCAGAGACTCTTCCCTGTTATTGTTAGACCATTCAAGGCCACTCTTTTATTTATGATTATGGAAAACTTGAAGAGTATTAAGAGAAAAGAAGTGAATGCATACAGGAAGGAAAGATGTGACTGTTAAAATGCAGCAGTAGGATTCAGGTAACTCTATCAAGACTTATATATTCTATGTGACCTGGAATAGGTCAGTGTCTCCATCTGCAAAATAAGATTGTTCTCCTTTATCCGAAGTTTTGCTAAGCTCACTGGAAAAAGCACTCAGTATTATAGTCATGCTCAGGGTTAGGTTTGTGTTTTGGGTGGTTTTTTGTTTGGTTGGTTTTTTTCTAATAAGGAATGCTTTTGGCATAAGTCACTATCAGTTACTCTCTTTGGTGGGGGAGATTTTAAATGGTAAAGAGGAATTATCTAGCAAAGGGGTTTACTGCTCCAAAGGGCTGTCAGCGCAACTAAGCTACTGTTAAGCTGTGCAAAGCACACATGCAGACCTCCCATGAATCCAGTGTCCAGATGCTGGTGCAGAATGGGCAGCCAAACCTACACCTTACCTTCAAGCCTTGCACAGCTCTTTCCTGGTGGTGGGACCACACCATCAAGGTAGGTATTGACAGGGATCAAGAGTGGACCATCAGCTGGCCTAGAAATATCAAATACCCACAATTAGCCTCAGCTGGCCCTGCATTGAAAGCTCATGTTCAGCCATCACACAAGCTGCATGTACAAGCCAATCTCCCCATACTGCATGGGGAGGACTGAGGGTTGAGCTCTCCCAACCCCTGTCACTCAAAAGCCCTGGGAACAAAATGCAGGCCACAGTGTCTGCATAGCAGATAAGGAACTGGGCTCTGAAGCTACAGGAAGAAGCAGTAATGACCTTCAAAACAGCAAGAAGCCACTAGTCATAAGGACACGGGCTTGGCCCTAAGAGCTAGGAGACATGTTCCCATTGCTGCTTTGCCAGCATTGCTTTGTATGGGTCTGACCCCTCATCTAACTTGTCCTTACCTGTTATTTCCACATCAGCAGAAGGAGAATCACTTCATCCTTACTGAGAGAGGAGTCTTCTCTTTGTTGACATTTACACGTAGCTTTAAAAATACTTCTGCAGGCAGAGCTAAATAAGGGCCCTCAAAAAGGAAGCAAAACATGCCAAAACCTGCCTGGGAGGTTTATAACTAGCTTGCAGTGGGAGTATCTCCTGCCCTCTAACAGGCTACACCTTATTTTGCCCCCAGCCTCCTGAGCGTGTGGCAATCTTGCAGGTGAGTGAAGTTGTGCCATCAGCAGTGAGCTACCTTACCCACAAACCAAAGGGGGTTGGCAACCTCTCATTGCCCAATTACATCCCGAGCCCACCTCTGCCCCTCAGCCAGGTGCCAAGTCCCTGCAAGTGAAGGCAGGTGTGACTTCCTAACATACATACCTGGTTATCACTTAACACCTTCAAAGTGTCAGCCTCGGCAGCTGGGACATGTACCCAGTACTGTGGCCCATCAAAGCCTGGAAGGGTGCAGAGCAAAGAGCTTGCAGTGAGGTGCCAGTGCACCTTGTCTAACGAAAGCAAAGCAGAACTTCTTGGTTCATTAAGAATTCCCTAAATGGGGCAAGTAACTTAATCACTGAATCCCACCCTCTGGACTGACAGGATGATGCAGTTGAACCTGCAGAAGGCTCAGTAGGGAGATTCACCTCACCAGAGACAGCTGAAGAAGTCACAGCAGCATTGCCACAGCCTGCTGCTAGCCCATAGCACATTTGTGGAGAGCTCTGTGGAAAGGGCAACTGATCTGTCTCCTGCTGTTTCACCTTAGGCTGAGGGGACAACAGAGATGTCCCCTTCTCAAGCAAACTTTGCACCCACAGCTGCTTGGGTGGGTGCAATACCCACACTTGCTAGTACTGAATATGTTACTAGTAATTTTTTTCATCTTTTGACAGCTCAAGCAATTCTCATTTCCCAGCATATTGCTGTTTGGATGAAGAGCAGATAAGATTGCCCTCTGACTGGACTGCAGTGCACTTCAGATTGGTTTCTGAGGATCTAATAATTTAAATGGACTGAGCTGGCCCTGTCTGAGAAAGACTGTGAACAAAGCACCATTTTTCAATCAATACATAAGCGAAAGTGACTATTTTTTTGCTTGCGTGCTTCTGATATCACATGGCTTTTGCCACTGTGTGGTTGCCCATGTGAATGGGAAGTCATCCTCATGATAGTAAGTCAACATGATTTGAGAAAGGATTGGCCATGACTGCAGAATCATGGGGTCTGTCTGGACACATGTACTTGTTTAGATCAACCTGCTTCAGGGTGAATAGGTCCCCTCATTGCTGAGGCCAGGAGGTAAAACAAAACTCACAGGTTCTGTGTGCTGTGTTGATGCACTGAAATACTGGAAGGAAAAAGGAGTCAGCTTACCATCTGCACAGTGCTGGGATCACACAGGTCTCTACAGGGATGAATCAGTGGTTCTCTGCCCCTAGAACTTCATTAGACAACTTAGACAAGGCAGTATGCAGCATACAGCATAGAATAAAAATGCAGATAGGGTGTCATGGTGGAAGGACTTCCAAATAAGAAATTTAAGGTAAGCAAGGGTACAAAGAGAATGTGAAGGATGCTCTTCCCAATTCAACTCATCATGGAAAAATGTGAGAAGAGTGAAACAGTCTGTAAAAGGAAGAAGAGGGCAAAAAGGTGGGGCATGACTGTACACAAAATGACTCTAGGGACTAGCGTGCAGGTGCTGAAGGAAGGGAAGCCAGTGGAGGTGCCGTTCTGCAAGAACAGGCAAGAATGACCTGGATAGTTTCAGCTGGGTGAATTCAGCTGTGCTGACCAAGAGTAATCAGAGAGAAGGTAAAAACTAGCTGAAGCAAGATTGTGAGCAACCGGGATGGTGAGCACAAATCACGCCAGGGTCTTCAAAACCAAAGCTGAAGGGTTTGGTTCAGAGCCCCTTCCAACTGATGCTGTTCCTGTGGGCAGCACTGGAGCCATGTTGCTCCCCAGGTGATGCACCAAGCATGAAGTTGTAGTGTGCCTGTCTTCCATGGGGAATTGTAACCACCATACGTGTATGTGTGTGCTCTTCCCCTGCAGATACCAATGTCATACGATATATCCAGCTGACAGAGATGAAGCTCAGCAGATGTTCCCAGAGAGAGAAAGAAGCCTTGTGAAAATGAAGCTACTTCAGCTGAAGTGCCCAAGGGGGAACATTTCCTTCCCAGAAGCTCATTTGGTGGATTTTCCTGTTTGCTCTGCCTCATCCTCATCTCCTCATCCATCCACTCTCCCTTGCTCTCCATTGAATCCCAGTTTTGAAGCAAAAGAGACTTAGACACTGGATATGGCTGCTTGCCAACCGTGGTAATACCCTTCCCCATGGCAGGAGAGCACAATGGCTACAGCCAGCCTTGTTCCAAGACAGTGTCACACACCTGGATTAGGCAATGCTGGCGGCCTTTCTGGTCCTGAGCTGACTCCCTATTACCTATTAGGGAAGCAACCCCCAGAACAATGACCTCCTGACCAGGCAAGTTGGAGACAAATCGTTTCTGCTCTGAGTGATTACTGGAGCTTGGAAGAGCTAAGAAACCAAGAGAGCTGCTGGTCATTTCACAGGGGATAGCCTTTTTACCATCAGTTTCCCCACCTGCTTCTCCAATGTGTATTACCGGTCTCCAGCAAGAGCTCACATGCTCCCAGTCTAATGCCAGTGAAAACTGTTTCTAAACATCCTCTTAATGAAAGCACAGAGCACCCTACGAACCCCCTGCAGAGCTGTTCCGGTGCTGGAGGAGAAGGCTGTGGGCTACCACAGAACGCTGAATGGACTGTGAAAGCGTGGTGTACAGTGTGAGGGAAAAACTGTGAAATAATTCATTAAAGGCAAATAAAAGTTATTAATAGGCAACATGTCCAGGCATTGCTTTTCAAAGGGACCTCTTGAGCTCCCCGTGTCCAGACAGACAACATTGTCTCGTGGGGGGCAGCACAGGGTGGGGAACAAGGGCCATCTCCATTCTCACCTTGGCTCTGCCAATGCCTTGCTTTATGATCTCGGGCAAGTCACTTAGCCTCTCTGTGCCTCGGTTTCCCCATCTGTACACTGGGGATAATAATCCTTCCCTACCTCGCAGGGGTGTTGTGAGGATGTCTTAGTTAATGTTTGTAAGTAACAGTACAGTGATGTACAGTGCCAAGTATTATTAGTACATTGCATTGAGGTCTTGACTCTCCCACCTTGTGTTGGTGCTTCCTGTGTCCTGTTTTTTCTTTTGTAGGAGAACACAGTGCTGATGAACAGGGCAGGACCAACAACTTTGGAGCCTATTTCAGCAGCCCATAAGGCCTGTTTGAACTTCCTCCAGCAGTCTGATCGCTTCTAAGAGCTCAGGCTCCTTGGCTCAAGGGTCCTTTTCAGAAACTGCCAGTAGTGGGATCCATATGTTCCACAAGTGCAGTTCCACTGTGACTGCCCCATCAGTGGCCCACAGGAACTGCTCCTAGTTGTAGAATGTACATGAGTGGTCTTGTCCCATAGTGGTCAGTGTGAAATGAATGTAGCCAGAGATATTTCACTTGGCCCTCAGTTGAAACATGGAAACTGAAACACAAAGAGCTGAACAGATAAAGTTCAGCCAAGTGCTGTATGCTTTGGCCCCAGCGGATGTGGTGTCTGCAGGCAGCTGGCTATGACATCCCACATTCCAGCTGAGGTGTCTTGCCACATTTTTCTCTAGCCAACATTTGAAAGTGTTGATAGAGAAACATCAAGAGAAAAGGCAAATCTCTATCATTGTCGCTTGAAAAAAACTTTAGTTATATTCTTTATATATTCTTGTGGTCATATTCTTTAGTTCAAGGGCACATCCAGCCCACATTTGGGGTGGGGAAGAGACCATCTTAAAGTGGCATATGTCTCTGTAGTTGGACCTACATCGGCTGTGTGGAACTTAGATTACCTGGAATGGTACCAGAAGTTCAAGTTCCTCAGGTGGGTGGTGGAAAGCACCTGCTTCTCAAAATTAGGAACACTATGTGCAGCTACTGTGAAGGAAAGGACTGTGTCCTGGAGGCAGTACAGCCACCTTCTTCAGGTAGCCTATGGTTCATACATCTGTGTCAGAAATAGCAAGCACCTCTGACGACCATTTAGACACATGTCTAAGCAATAAATGCATCTGCAGCTGCTGCCAGGACAAAAATTGAATTAAAGACAAAGATGACAAATGAGGGCAATTCTGTAGATGACTGTTAACTAGGTAAGAAAAAAAAAAGGTTAGGCAGAGATGTGCTGGGGTCCATGTGAGGCGTGCCTGGTACTCTATATATAACACAGAGCTAGTAAGGTTCCGGTTCTCAGGCTCATGATGTCCTCCGTATCCTAAATACATCACAGCATGCAGCAAATTCAAATAGAGGTGACTCCTCACTACTTCATATTGTTCATGACAGTTCATGTTACAGCTCTGTGTGCCTCTTCATTGGGAGTGAAATGAGGATTCATCCTGCAGGCCATGCAGGAGGAGAGGACACCACCTACATAAACAGCCTCTGCCCCAGGAAAGCTCAGGCAAACAAAGGCAGGCTTGTTACTCATGACCTTAATGTAAGAGAAAGGGCATTTTCCAGTCACTGGAGATGTAGGGCCATGGACTGTCACTTTGGAAATAATTTCAACCCTCACAGTGGATTCACTGACATCAGTCACTGCATCAGTCCTGTGTATACATTAGTATAAAAGGGGTACAGCAGACTCCAAAGTATAGCCTTCTCCGTTCTCAGCCTCTTTTCCTCCAGGAGCACTGCAAAGGGTGAGGGAATGAGGGAAGTTTGTGAATGTGCATATGAAAAAGATCTCAGTGAGCCCCCAGGTCCTAGAAAACAACCTACTTTCTGCAGAAAATGGTTGTCCTTAAGTACCTTGGCACTCAAGAGTACCTGCAACCAACCCACGCCAGGAGCTGGAATAAGGAAGTCACCAAAGAGAAAACTGTCAGGGCCTGTTTTGCCAGCTATGTAGCATCTGTATATTTCCATGGTGACACGGAGCTTGAGAGAAACATGGATAAAACTCCAGGTGGGGGCCTTCCACATGTGTCAAGAAGAGAGACAGCAGCAATGCCACCAAAGTCAACAGAGCTCCTATAGACTGTGCTCTCCCCATAGCAGCCAGCTCTGCCTTGCAGCATCAAATATCCCAGCAGTTTGCAGTCTAGTTGGGAAGACATGCAGACACACCACCACTTCTACTGCATGTGCCAGGGGAATAGGGAAGACCATTGGAGACTTCCTAAAAGGCTTTGTCTTCTGCAGAAAGATGGACAAAGCATATTTGACATCCAGCACATCAAAGGGCTCTTCAGCTCTAGAGGAATAAGGCCCTAGAAGACCATGGGCACATTTATCTCCTAGTCATTGCTGAATTTAAGAATACCCAAGGGAGAAGCTTGTGGCTTTGTCCAAGAAATTCCTTAACAGGAAACAGAAGAGTGAAATAAGGATTGGCTGTAAAGGGGAGAAGCTAGTATCAAACACCCAAGAAAGAGGTCTATGTATACAGCAAGACCCTCCAGAGTTCATAGTTAAATAGAGATACCATTTTTCCATTAGTGGTCCTTAACAGCCAGATGTGGAGATCTGGGCAGAGGCTACCTGATCGCACCCAGGTTACCCAGCTATTGCTGTAGGAAGTTGGAGAGACAGAGAAGGACACTCTGTTGGAGGTGGTCATGTTCACTACAAGTCGATGGTCTTTTTCTGTGGAGCAGTCAAATGGCAATGTGAGAATGTACATGCTGGAAGCCAAAACAAGCAAACAAGACTTTCTCCCAGCCAGGTAGGATATGCATATCTCCTCAACATGCAGTACACAGGGGGATGAACACAGGGCCCTCCATGTGCCCAGCAGGGTGAAAATGTCTCCAGTGCGATGGGAGGGGAGCCCATCCACGCATCACATGTGAAAGCAGCAGGAACAAAATGGCAGATACCAGGCAGTGCAGTAGGAAAACTGACAGTGAGCAGGAACTGAGGTTGAGGTTGAAATGAGAGAGGGATAAGCTGATCGTGGGTTGCAAAATATGAGCCAAACCTGAGCTCATGTGCAGAATGAAAATTGAACTAGAAGAGAAAAAAAATATCAAAGGCTTAGCCACACTATTTGCAGTTCATAACAAGACCCAGTTTTAACTGGCAAGATACACAGCAGGAAAAAAGGCAGCAAGATTAGAGGAGATTTTCCAGCTGGGGGGGGCAAAAGAGGGGGAGGCTTCCTTCCTCCAGCACAATCACTTTTGAAAGTGTGAGGAGAAAACAAGCACATGCTGGCTGTAATTTTTTTCCAAATACATGGAAACTTCTTGAACAGGGTTCAGAAGCCTTTGTTTAAATTAAGAAGAGGGTATGACTGGTTTCCAGAACTGACAGGAAGGCAAAGGTCTGGCTATTCTTGCTTGCTTAGTGAACCCAGGAGCCTGTAAGATGAAGAGGAGCATCTTGAGTGCAGAGCAACACCCTTAACTGTGCATCTCTATTATGCTTTCCCAGAATTCCTCTGCAAGTTTCATCTGTGTAAATATTCTCCTCAGACTACAGCCCAGTAGTCCCAGGAGCACGATAGTTCACATGAGATCTCCCAAGGTTTTGTCTGCATTGTGCTCTTTATGCTCAATCCCTTGGCGATACCTTTGCTTTTTTTTATTTATCCAAGGGACAGGAGAAGGGAAGAGGGAGGGTTTCACAGGGGACCTTGGAGATCTTCAAGTCCAACCCCCCTGCCAGAGCAGGATCATACAATCCAGCACAGGTCACACAAGAACACATCCAGATGGGTTTTGAAAATCTCCAGAGAAGGAGACTCCACGGCCTCTCTGGGGAGCCCGTTCCAGTGCTCTTATATTAAAAGTTCCTCCTCATGTTAAGGTGGAACCTCTTGTGCTCCAGCTTATATCCGTTCCCCCTTGTCCTATCACAGGGCACAAGTGAGAAGAGGCTGTCCCTTTCCTCCTGACACTCAGCCCCCATATATTTATAAACATTTATCAAATCCCCTCTCAGTCTTCTCTTCTCCAGACTAAAGAGCCCCAGGTGTCTCAGCC
>JANIJG010009961.1:40322-61535 GCA_024611175.1 Megaceryle torquata
CATTTCTCACTTCACTGAACTAGCCCCACCTTCTGTTGCTGAGTATGGAAGAGTTCAACAAATAATGTTTCCAGCACACTTTTGAAGGGACTGTAGGAGCATGAAGTATTGTTGCTGCTGTTGTTAGAAACAAGAACACAGTCTGCTGCTGAATAATTCATTTGGTGTAAAAAATAAAAAGGCAGTGAGTTGTAGAACAAAAATGCTGTACAATGAGCAATAATTACAGAATGGTTCCAGGGAGCAGGATGCAGATGGAGCTCTTAGTTTGGCTGGTGGTGACGTCAGGCCACAGACAAGCACAGACGTGGGGCGGGTTGCATACTTTATTTCTGAATTATTGTAATATTTTGCTTTTAAGCTTTGAGATATACAAGGACTACCTAGCTCAGATGGACCAGGTCTGGTGGGGAAAATGGGTTCAGTATACCCAGCTTTTTTGGTACTTGACCTCTCTGGTAAGACTGTAGAAGCAGTAACTAGTGCTGACTGGGAGGTACTGTCCTGTCACATCAGTACTGTTTTTCTTGACAGGAGGAATGGGCAGGGCTGCTCATTCCCCACAAATGTGCCATGTTGTGGACACTGGAACTTTCTGTGATAGTTTTTTAAAATGGAAGGAAATTCCCTTACCTCAGAGAGCTGCTTCAAAAAAGACACCAGCATTCACAGATGCCAGCCTGCAGCATGGGAGCTCTAGAGCCAAGTATCTGTTCTTCATCAGATGACAAAGGAAAACCTCCCTCTGCTCTGGCTTGGGAAGAAAACCCATTTCTGTCCCTAAAGCTACATCCTTTGCTCATACGTGGTCAATCATCGGCTTGAAAATGGATAAAAGACCTCAATATATGCTGCAGAACTGTATCGTCCTCTATAGGCACAGAGCTGTGGGGCCCCAATTCTTGTTCAAGGACTGTGAAAGCTTTCAGTGGTCCAGCAAAAACCTGTTGAAAACTAAACCAGAAACTGAGACCTACTTCAGCTTATTTGTCATTAAACAAAACACAGAACTTCCAGAAGTTCGAATTCCAGCCTGGCTTAAGAGACTGAAAAGTCCCTCTTGCATCCCAGGTCTCTGGCTATTTGTGGCCCATGAGACAGATTCAGGGGATGAAGAGTCTGGAAGATATGGGTGGCTTGGAGCCAGGGAGAGAAAGTGGAACACAACAAGAGGTTTTAATCATGCATTTTCTTTATAATAGCCAAAATGCCCTTCTGTTCTTTCTCATATATCCTAGAGACAGCACAACTGAAGTGTGAAGAACTGTTTAATGGATTTACTAGTAGTATTGATATTCTGTTGTTTAAAAAGGGACTCGGAGTTTAACCAGATCTGTAGAAATGGCTCATTATTTACTTTGCCAAGGGAAAGGATTATGTACTGGAGAAAGAAAAGGCCCTCAGCAAGCATGGGTTTGCTTTGCAGGATGAAAACCCATCCATTTACTCTTACCCACATCTATATTTAAATAGGAAAGAATCCAAACAACTCTCCATAAGATTCTGCCTGGAAGAATTAATACAGCAGCAGTAAACAGAGGTACGCCCAGCAATGCAGCAAACTGGCTCTTAGCTTCACAACACCCTGATTTAGCTCCACCATCTGGTCACCTAGGCATTGAGAGTAGATACTGGTAACAGAGACAGACTGAACAAGTTTCCACCTTCTGTGGTGCCTTCCTGCTACTGAGATACAAAGCCCTGTTTACTTGCAGGCTGAACACATCTGACTGGGAAGCAACACTGAGAAAGAATAAACCAGAAACCCTCCAATGCCATTTCTAGAGTTTTTACAACAGAAAGTTGGCTCCTCACCATTGCCTGTAATGCCCTCTAGGGAAACACTACAACAGTTTAATTTCCATGACACTTGAAGCCAGAACTCCCTGATCAGAGTGACTGCAGGTGAGATGGCTGGTTTTGTATCTGTGTTGTGGCACTACTGAAGCCATGCTGACATGGCGTAGAGGTTGGAGAATTGGCTACTCAACCTGAGTTGGCTCTACCAGCAGTAAGCAAAATATTTTAGGTTTAACATAAACAGTGACTTCACAGTGAGAATTTTTTTGTTAGCATCTCAGAAATTCTCTAGGATAGGCAAACACACACATATATATATACTTGCAGAATAACTATGATGAATAATCTGGTTTGATTTGGCTTTCAGGAGATACCTTAAACAGCTAATTGAATTCCATAAAAACTCTAGAGCAGTTCCTATTGCCAAAACCCACAAACAATAGAGGGAATTCAAGAACTTCTGTATTTCCCATCACTGGAAAGACTTCTCTTTATTTTTCTTTCATGCAATTCTTTGTGGAGACTTTTACTTAAAACACCTCACTATTTAATATAGGAAGCTTGCAGGCAGCTTGGTTTCTTGGATCAATACTGATCTGCCTTGATCAGCACTTGCACCTAGTCACGGGTTTGCCACTGCCATGGAATGTTAAATGGAACTTAATTTGGGACCTAGAGATTTTGGACAACCCCCGTCTCCCCAAAACATATGGGAGAAAATGAAGGTGCACAAAATCAAATGACCAAGAAGGGGTTAATCCTTTCATTTTCTAACTATAAGGAACCTTCTTCCAGACCAGACGTGGGTAAGCAGTGTGAGTAGGGTATGCACTTGGAACAGCGCAGGCAGCAACACTAACATGGCCGTCAGAGCAAGGGAATATTACTGTCTGAATCAGACAACTTCAGTGAGGCAAGAAGAGCCACTGCCAAATTTTAAGAGAAGACTGCAAGTGTCTGTCAAACCCACAGCCTGTGCCAAAGTGTTGGGGAGCAGCAGTGGGTGTACCACTGTGCCCCAGGGAGCTCTGTTGTTTGAGAGATGTCCCTCTGCACTGGTGGCATCCAGGGTCAGTGGCATCCTCCCAGGGCCAATGGGCAATCTGGGAGCAACTACCAGGTGGCAGAGGGTGAGAAGGGAGGAAAGGTAGGAATGTAAATTCTCATTCATTATATAACCAGTGGATTTCACCCGACAGTCCCTGATCAATGATAAATTTAGCAGAAAAGGAACACCATTTTTTTTAGTGTTCCTATTAAAAGGGTGACAGCATTGGAAAGGTGCTATTTATTATTTGCCTACACTGCAGTACATTACACACTTTAGTCTGACATTAGAGTCCAGCATCTCAGAGATATTTTAAGAAGTCTCTACCTCTGAAATTCTGATGTAGATCCAAAAAGCTCACAGAGGCAGGAGTATCAATCAGCTACAAATACATTTTCTGATTACAGGAGTCCCAAGTGAAGAGTAGCTTTATCTAAAAAGATAACTTTCCCCTTATGCTCAACCATCTATTTTGTGCAATAATTGAATGTCTGCTGAAAAACTGTCTTGTCATCTGTTGCAGTAAAAATAATATGTTTGATCATAGCTTGGCTGTGCTCACTGAAATGCGGCAGCCCACAGCCTTGAGGGCAGAAAGCCTGACAACTTCCTTCTCAGAACACCCCTCATTCATACAGAAATGTCTCGGTCCCTTTGCACATTTTGCCTACAGTGCCAGAGCCCTTCTGTTCCTAAGGCAAAACTCTTCAAGCTCTCCTTCCACTGTTGGGAGTGCCTTGGGCTTTCTATCAGGTTTGCAACCTCCTCCCCAGATTTCGTGCTCTGCATTTTATCCACAATCGATTACAAAAACAGATGTCATTTTTGATTTCCAGAGTTCAGTCTGAACCTTACCGACTTAGCAGGTGGGGGGGGATGTGGTGAATTCATCTTAACTTGTATCATCTCTGCACTGCACCTTTTTGGCTGTAGGAGGACCTGCCATTTTATGAAAGCAAACTACTGCAGCAGGATCCAGAAAGGGGCTAAATGCTTGCATTTTTTCATTTGTCATCACAGTTAATCTAAATCAAGTCTTACAGCCTGAAAACAGATATTCCCTAGAAGTGCATAGAACTCAGAAAAAGTAAACTGCCTTTTTTAGAATTGCATTCTACAATAAGCAAGTGTTACTAGGAGTGCTAATATCATTAGGAGTGAGGAGAGAATTTTGGTTTGGTTTTAATTCACAGTTTTGTGATGCTGAGGAGTGTACCACAGTTATTCTGGGGTGTTCTCTAGTGGTTGCTGTGACACCAGCTCTAAGTCCCTCTTAGAAACTATAAAGAATGGATGTGCTGTTCTGAGCTGGATGCAGATGCCTCCCCCAACACATACACGCTTAGGTGCTGGATGCAGATGCCTCCCCCAACACATACACGCTTAGGTGCATGTGTGGGAAAGAACACAAAAGCACAGACACATGTGCACTTTAGAGGTATTTTGTATTTCCTTCAACATTTTCCCACCTGCAAAAGGAGGTTGTTGAGCCCTGGCAAGCTCAGTGCGTAGCTATTTCAGACTTTCCTTGGCTATTTGCTCCCTCACTTAAACTGATTTTAATTCTACATCAGACTTCCCCTTGTGGAGATTAAGTTCATTAATTTGATCTTGTTTTGATCTGAGGGACCCAACAACACCAACAGATCCCTGGACTCTTGCATGGCCCCTACTCTCCATCTCAGAGAAGCAACTCTCTCCGCAGCCATTTTTCACCAGCTCAGCTATTCTCATTCTACCCTCAGTCTTACACCTTGGCAATATGACTGGAGTTCCAAACCTTTTACATTTTTTTGTTCCTTGGTACTAAGAGGTTGTTTATTGAAGTGACACCCAGAACATCATCTGTCTTTGTTGAATGCATGGAGGTAAGAGAGGGAAAAGGCATAGGGAGAGAAGGACATGTCCAGGAAAATAGGGAATCTTTTCCTCCCCTTGCCATTCAAGGTGGGATAATTCTCTCCTCACTTTAATTTAAAATTGTGCCAGGGTCTTGACTTCCCTCTCTCTTTCTTGTCTACATAGCAGAGTATCTATATCTAGCACACCAACCATCTACCTGTTAGAGGAGGTCAGAAATTATTTTTCTTACTTTGTCCCCTACTGGAGCCAGAACAGCAAAAAACCTGGTTATGAGAAGGATTTATTCACCCCATAATGCCAATCAGAGGGGCATTAAATGGGATCAAGGATTCAAAATCAGCACTGAGTAGCTGTTAGGGACATCTGGTACTTTGTGCAATGAAATCCAACAGGCAGAAGAGCATCAGTGATCAGCTTCCAGGGTAAGGGCAGTTCCAGGAGTCACAATGCTCAAGGGCAAAAGCACCTTTTAGTTCTCTGGGCTCCTGTGCATTTTGTGCAATTTCCACTCATTTTGCCATCAGTGGGGGACACATTAACTTCTAATGCCAGACTGCGACTTAAGTTCACCTCTCCTGTATCATTCACCTCCTTTAGCTGCTATGCTGGGTCCTAAGTGGTGTAGAGCAAAGGAGGACTTTTTATCCCCAGGTTATGAGGAAAGTCCTGTCCCTTTCTCCACCAAAAGGTATTCTGCTATTTTCCTTTCTATGTTAGCATTCAGTGTTAATCCACAGGCAACTTTATTTCCAGCCTTAGATCCTTTTCTGAAGTTCTGCATTTCCCTACTCCTTTCAGGTCTGTAAAGCTTATTCCTTTCCTTTGAATCAACCCAGCTTTATTTAGCATGGCGGCCTTCACAGAAACCATATTCTCAAAGGCCTGTGATTAACTCCAGATCACGGCCTGTATCTGGGATAAATTACTGCAAGCAGTAAATATTATACAAAGTGAAAATACTCACGCTATATTGGTGTCACTAAACAGTATCTTATTGATTCCTTACCTTTTCTGCAGCTCATAGATTTCACACCTGCACACTTTTCCTCTCTCCTCAAATGTTGGTGTTACCCAGCTTTGTTCTTTATGCAGGTCTGGTTACAACCACATGAAATCCTGAGGAAGGAAGATGTTCTCAATTAAATATGTGCCCAGCCTATATTTGCAATGGGCATTTGAGCTGGCCAGCTAGACAGCTCTCCACCTCCCAGTATATCCAATCTCATCAGTTTCACATAATTTATCTACAGTATTGCTTATTCAGAAGAGATTCTGAGTCCAGGATATCAACACTGGTGTGTAATGTGCTATTGTAAGAAGTAGCAGTCCCATATACTAAAGGATAAGTATCTGCCCCCAAAAGGACACTTTTAGCTCAGGCTTGTCTAGTCTTCTCAGGTCAGTAATATCAGGCACATGGCCAAACTGGAGGAGGAAGATGAAAGGCATATAGGTGGCCTCCTGGAGGAAAAATGATGGTTCTTCCCCAGCAAAGCTTCAGACCTATCTATATCCTCTCCCTACACATCCTGTGGCAACTTCCCAGCCCCTGCCTCCACACGCAGTGATGCAGAGGTACCAACACTCACTTTTCCAGAGGCATCTCCTGTATGCTGAGGATTGTCCCCCTGAAATGTGAGCAAAGCAGAGGGCAAAATGGGAAGAAGAGCCCCTGGCATTAAGATTTTTGTTGTTTTTACATGACCAGAGTGTGTGAGAACAAGTATTAAAAGTACTAGCACATGCAGTAAAAACTAGAAGAAGCAAAGTCCCCATGGTACCTGTCAGGGGACCCACAGCACAGATGACATGGGCTCAGCACTCCAGTTCAGAGATGCTACATGCAGTGTACACACCACTGAGGGATGCCGACACTCACTGGCTATTTTAAGCTTTGACCAAGAGAAATGTTTTATTATCCTGCACTCACACACCTGGCAGTATCTTCCCTTTTACTAGCTAAAGCCCACAAAACTCAGAACAAAATGTTTGACTGATACACTGGGTAGAATGCAACATTTTCTTAGGAAGCAATTATCAAAACCCCAAAATAGCTTCAACTTATGTACGTAATTTTTCTTCTTAAGGGGCCATTAAAAGGCTCGATCTTGGACTACATTACACAGTACATAGCTACAGCATTCATCACTTTCCTGGTAGTGCTGCTCTACCTGGAGCATCCTGTGCTTCCCTGAAGATTTCTAGAGATATCCAGCCATTTTGGTTTAATATCATTACCCTTGCTAACAACTGAATGCAATTGTCCAAGAGAGCAAGCTAATGTAAAGCTCTGGTGAAAAACACTTGTAGAAAATTGAAGAAGAGAGCAGTGGCCAGAGAAGGTAATTAAGAGTCAGGACTCCTAGGCTCTGCTTTCAGTTCTGCTCAGAGCTTGCACCTTGGGAAAGACTTCTTAACCTCCTTTTGCCTCAGTTTCTGAACTGCAGAATGACCCATGGAAGAGGCCTGTTGGGAATCTTAAACACTGTTCTCACAAGGATCCTGGATTTAAGGTGCTAAGTGCACACACACAAAAGTCAGTCTGCATTCAATTCCTATGCGCCTTAATCACAGCACTTTCATCCCAAAATGGTGAATCTACACGGTTCCTTCTCCCACCCTCCTTCCTATGATTTTTCCTCCTTTTTGGTTATTATGTGCACTCATTTAAATTACAGCCAAAGACATCTGTAGTGGATATTAGGAAAGCAACTCTAACAGGACAGATGGTGATGTGATGATAATTTTCCCCACCACATATTTAAAGGAAAGGGAATGAGCATGTAGAAATACCTGCCCCAAAATTGCTTGGTGTAGTTGCCAAGTGTACCTGATCCTTGGGCCACACTGCTAGAAATGAGGTCACAGCAATTGGTTTTGCCATGGTTTTGCACCCATGCTGCCAGAGTTGCTTCACTGCCACCTCTCAGCCTTCCTGCCCACAGCATATGCCAGTTCTCGGTCATCCTTCATCACATGGCTTTGCTTTGCCTCCACCAGCTCCTGCACCCAAGGCCAGGAACAAGAACGTGCTGCATGGCCTTCCTCAGTCAGAGGTTCCATCCTCACGTCACTCTGTGTGCACAGTTCCCCTCCTTGGAGGAATACAATTTCTTTCAGAGATCTGTCTCCCTCCTTGAATTTAGAGAAAGCAAAAGCTGTTGGTTTTGAGATGTGTTATGGCTTTAACCACCTCAAAGATGTGTCAGGGTATCCAAAACACAATTCACACCTCACCAAGGTAATTTAGCCAGTGAGTAACTTACAGAAACCAAAAGGGCGGGGAAGACATTCCAGGGAGCTGGAAGCACATAATTTGTGTGCAGTTTTGCATTTGAATTGTGATGCTTGCTGCCAGACAAAATCAGCACAAGCTTTAGCCTGCTGCTGGGACAAAACTGACAAAAGGCTAAGCCTTGTTAGAAATAAACAGAAGAAAAAAAAATCTGAAAAGCCATTCCAGAATCAAATGTAAGCAGATGCAAGAGCAAAGTCCAGTTCTGTGACCATCATAAGCTCACCTTGGTTATTATTTTGTACCTAGTTACCAGTCTGTGGTTGGCACCTATAAATACAGAAAATCATCTCAGCTGGAAATAGCTGTCATCTACACCAATTATTATCTCATCCACTCAGAAATACAGAGAACAGCACAGCTACACAAGCTGCAAAACTGTGTGCTAGCAGATGAGGCTCCGGAAACACATCCAAGAAAGTCAGGTGGGAATTGGGAAACTGAATGGGTACACACGGAAGCAGGAGGAGAGGAAGTGTGCACGAAGAGCACGTGGGGAACTCATCACTCCCAGAGTTAGCAACAGGACTCTGGGTTTCATGGTGCTCAGACACCAGACTGGGATATGCAGGCATCCTTCTGTCTGACCACTCACTCTTGACCGGGGTGTAAGGCAGCTTTGCAGGAAACGCCGAAAGCCCAACGGCACCTGAGGAAGCTGGCATTTTGCAGCTTTTCCAGGTACTAGCTTCATGCTGAATGCCTGAGGTAAAATTCAAGCTTGCATACAAGCTGCATGCTGGATGATGAGAGGGCAGCAAGGTGCAGGGACTGGGCACACACCTGCTCCCTTGCAACCTGCAGGTCCTCACCCTGCCTGGGCAACACAGGCTGGAGCCCGGCCAATTTCTCCCACAATCCTTTATAGCATCATCTTTTCTCTGTGAAGACCTGCTTCAAGTGCCATTCAGGCTGCAGAACCCAGATGGGAACTCTGGATGTTTTCCTTTCTATTCACAGAAGTCCTTTTATCTTTCAGCTGCCAAAGAGTCATATGGATCCCAACAGGAAAACAATCAGCAAGTCTCTCTATCAGCTAGAGACATCAGGGACACAGGCATGTTTAATCCTCTCTCCTATTCCCAGCCCTTATCTGCCAGTATGCAGCTGTGTGACCTCTGGAAGAGCCCAAGCTGCTCCCATGTTCTGTGCTGTGCCCAGGGTGAGGACCGGCAAACTGCCCTGGGAACAGCCCTGCCCTTTCACCAGCCACCTTGGACGAGTGACAAGGGGTGCTGAATGGAAAGGGAGTTGTGATACCTGTGGGGCCCCTTGTGACTTGTCACCTGCTAGTGCAGTTCTTCCCAATTCCCCTTCAGCTGCACTGAACTGGCACCCAAGTAAGCCACATCAGAGGCTGGTTCTTGGCCAATAATCATGTAAGAAACCCTTAACCTAATTTTAAATAAAGGCTGAGTACTCTGAAAGGGGATGGACTGGGACAAGGAAAATAACTAAGAACATAGAACAGGAAAGAAAATACATACCTGTTCCTAGGGTCTTCCAATACAAGCTCCAGAAAAGTTATGCAAGATGGACACTACAGTATTCACATACACTTTCTGATGCTGTTCAGAACTACTGCACAGTCCTGGAGACAAGGAGCTTTCAGCCCTGGAATAGATGCCTTCAGCCTGTCTGTGTCCTTCACTTCTGCCCAGGAGCAAGGCAACTAGCAGTAAAAAGAGCACGTAATCAGCTGCAATTGAAACCCACCACCACCATCATACCTACCATCAATGGGAAGGGATTCAGATAAGATGTCCCCTGTTGCCACAGAGAAGGTTCTGTCCTCATAAGCCTCATGGTGGGGGAGCAGAAATCCTTTTCTTGCAGGAAGGAAAACCAAGGGTCACCTGTGTTTACAAAAGGTTACCAAAGAAATACGCGGTTGGGCTGGGAGCAGGTCTATGCAATGTCCCGTTTATAATGCCCAGAGTAAAATTCCTTCAGGTACACAACAGGTCTTGAACAGGGTACTGACTGGGGGAACCAAAATATATACAGCACAGAGACACCCAGTGCTTGGTGCTGAAGAGTGGCTCCTGATTACCATATGACCCGAAGCAAATTAAACCCAGTGACCTGCCTGAACAAGGCTTCTTTGCCCCATTGTCTAATGCTCATGCAATAAAGGAAACTGGTTTATTTTTGGCCTGTCACTGACACAGCACAGCACTGAGACGCAGATGTGGCAATTTTTATCAGCCATTGAAGTGCTGAAATGAAACAGTCATTGCAGCAAATTTTGTCCTTCAAGTTCTTAAACAGGTCATAGACCATCACGGTCTGAGTCATCCAGCCTCACAGCAGCATAAACTTGCTGTCTATAACCAGGGCTGCCTTTTTACAGTAAATCCACCTCCTTACCAGCCTGACATGGCACAAAGCATTTATCAATTAATATTTGTACGCTGGTAGGAACATCCCCTACGGTTTGAGGATGCAAACAATTTCTTCCTGGCAATCCACAGTGCAGCTGCCAGAGGCTACCAAGCTGAGCCGGAGCCTCAGTGTTATTTTAAGTGCTGTTTCCAGCTGCAGCAGCAGTCTGCTCACCAAAACCTTTCATTCTGGCAATGAAGAAAACTAGGAAGGCTGTATGGTTATTTTCAGGGAGATCACGTGTTGACTCCTTCCCAGTATGTCGTGAGAATAAAGTTAATCCACACTTTTGCACAGCCTGTGAAGGAATTTTTACACCTTGCACGTTCGAATCCATGTATTTTGCTTGTCCCTTTAAATTTCCCTCAAACACGTCCCTCAAACTCTGGCCTGATACCAGCACCTAGATGTACACCTTGTTCATTCCTATCACAGAACAAATATGTGGCACAGTCACCGAGCTGTATTAAAAGCCAAAGGTAGGGGCCCACCTGTGAGGATGAATGAGGTCTTCGAGAGATAGGTCAGTGTCAGACTGACACAGAGCAGAATGCCCAGAAGAATTTGTGCATTTCTGATTCCCTGTGGCTAGGTAGCTACATGGACGCAGGTGTGGGCTTCAGAGTGATTTCCCAGTTTATTGTTTTCCTGAGTAGAATTGAGGTTGGGGTAGAGAGCTCCAGACACAAAGAGGGAGCATTGATGCTATTGGGGTCAAATTGGTGAACAGTGTCACCCTAGGAGTACAACCCATGCAGTAAGAGCTCCACAAGCACATATGTGCTATCCCACACATAGGCAAGAGCAAGCAAAGGAAACACACAGATGTGCTGTGCTGATGGAGGGCTTTGTGCTGCTTGCAAGCTTGGTGATGTGCACACATACCCCCAGGTGATTAAGACAAGGACACTTCTTGAGGGTCATCAAGTGCCTCTGGCCAAGTCCTGATGCTTTTCCTCTCCCTGTGTTGAAAAGCTTAGACACATCCACTGGGTACCTGGGTATCATGGTAGCAGGTGCCAGGCAAATGCCCTTGAATGACCATCAAGGGTTAGGGCTGGGCCAGGCACTAGACAAGTGACAGACCAAGTTTACAACAAGTCTGCCACAAGGTTAAGAATGCCAGTCTGAGACTGAGCCCGAAGTGGTAAGAAATACATCAAAATGAGATGTTTTGGACATGCCCTACAGCCCTGAAGGGAATCTTCTGTTGAGTGAGACAAAGCAGGAGCTGCACAGAACTGGTCTTAGATTTCCTTAGCCACATGGTCCCAAAGCTCTGTTATTATTCTAGAAAGCTTGTGTGCAAGCTTGCCAGCTCTTACCCAACCACTGCATGATTTGTGTGAGGAAAGGAAAACCTTTTCCAACACCCTTACCGGTTACTTGTGCAATACTTAACATAATTGGTGCTCAAAGGTTCTTATGGCAGCTTCTGTCTTGGCCCTCCCCCTAGTCCTGAAACCCTTGTTGTTTTAGAGAGATAGTAGGTAACGCTGAAGACTGTGTAGGTACAAGTACCAAAAGTAGCAGGTTATTCCAGTAAATTCCTAGGCTCTTCAGACACTCAGGTTTACACTGTCCAACAACTTTTTTTTTTTTTTTTTTAATATCACCTCCATGTTCAGTTGGATGGTAAAGAATTTGTGATCAAGAGGTAGGCAACAGGCTTTGCAATGGCTGTTTAAGTTGAGGAACCCTGAAGGCTAAGTTGCTGTGATGTGATTTCAGAATTAAGAATGGATAATGTCGATTGCTCATCCATCTTTCTAGGCAGAAGGAGAGTGATGGGCATTGCTTGAAGGTACGTGTATAATCAGGGAGAAAAAAAGTGGCTACCCTACCTTACATGTAATTAGTGAATTAGTGAAGAATACTTCAGGCTAACCCAGAAGAGCTGACATGTGGCTCCACAAACAGCATGGTCCTAATGTCAGGATTGCATGCAGTTGACAAAGACAGTTATGACAGACTACTCCAGAGAAAGCCATCTGATTGGAGAAAAGGAGCTTGGATTACAAAAATGGGAAATTGCACAGAGGAGGAGAAAGCCATCAGAGAATGTTTTTTAATCTCAGCTGTCTGTACTGGAGACACTATGCACCAAGGCTGCAGGAGCTGCTGCTTCGACTGGACCCAGCAAAAGCTGTGGTTCTGAAACCTGCAGCTGCAGTGAAAGTTCCTGGGTCCTGGTCCTCCTCTCCTCCTCTAACTACAATAATCATAATGATGAACTACAGAACTAGACAAATACAAACCAAGAGAATTATGAACTATAACGGATGTGTCATTGAGTAGGTGTCTGCCCCCCTGAGTACCCAACAGCCTCTGTCATTTCTTTTCTTCCTTCTAGAAGTTTGGCTGCTTGGGCTCAAGGCCAGATCAGAGATTACAGCTGTGTGGCCTTGGAGGATACTGCTGGGACAAGAGCTGTGAGAAACATCATCACAGCCTCCCTCCTTTCACTAGGTAGCCACACCTGGTCTTTGCCTCAGCTAAATTATGACCATGGCTGTGCCTGCCCAGGTACCTTGTTGACCCAGGCCCACTCTTGCCTTCCTGGCTTCACCTTAGACCTGCCTTATCCCTACAGACTTGTCTGGCAAACACTGGACTGTGACTAGCCCCAGTTACTGTCAGTGCACCTGCTCTGCTCATCTTCCTCAGGTACTCTGGGACTGCATCACTGAGGCCACCACCCTGCTGTCACCCTTTGTTCCAGCTCATCTTCCCTTAGTGAGCAGCACCTGATATTGCTGCAACCTGACACAGAAGCTTAATTAATGAAACAAAAATGTTACTACAGATGTCATCTTGATACCACCAAAGACAACTGCCACCAGCAGCAACGGCAGAGGCAGGCTGAGAAAAAAATGTCACTTACTATGGAACAATACAGATTCATAGTTTTACTAGATGAGTAGAAAAAAGTTTTTAAATTAATAAATCTATATATGTATACCTGAAGTTCTAGCAACATTACTGGTATAATACCTTCTAAGAAGGGAATTTGTTTGGTTTTGCCTTAGGCAAGCATGAATTTAAATTCCTTTCGGTGCTGACTTGAGACAGTCCTGAAACTGCCCCAGCAATAACCAAAGCAGAAGTAGCAGAAATTACAGCTGTGCTACAGACCCTGCCAGAAAGGCTTTTCTTGCCCAGAGACATCACTGACATCTGCTTGTTTGGGAGAAGATGCAGAGAGAGAGATAATTTGGCCTATAGAGACAAGGTTCTCACTCAGTTTGGCAGGGCTTGAGACCTGAGGCTGATGATGGGGCATCTCTCTTTGCTGCCCTATGTACTTCATGTCACTCATTTACTCTGCTTTTTCTACCATCAGAAGTAGAGAAGCAAATTCTACCTCTTCTTTTCCACCAGAGAGGGGGAGAAAACCCTAGATTTGTTTTTTCTTGGAAAGGGTTGGCTTGCTTTTCTACTCCAGCAGAGTGGAAAATGGACTGTCCTCCACAGATGCTGCAACACATTAACATCAGAGCAGTTGCCAGTCACTCAGGAAAGGATGGCACAGCAACAGAGCCAAGTACAGACACTTTATGGCAAGAAAGCTCATTTAGCAGGGCTCTGGGAACAGAAGCTTTGGATGGAGAGGAAGGTAAGAAATTTGAACTGAGAGTGAGTGTAGAAGGGCAGAGAAGCAGTCCCTGTAAAGAGTGAGGGCTCTGTCTTAGCACAAGGAGGAAAAGAAGACTGGGCTGAACATAGGGGTGTTTGGGACAAGAGCAACTGGAACTTAGGACCCAAGTTTTGGTGGAAACCAGCTGCACAATCAGGTATCAGATAGGGTATTTCCTCTACTGTAACAACTCTGCTGGTTTCTCTTTATTTTCTGTAGCATCCCAGCAATGCTCTAACACATTCTTCACAGTGCTGGCTCCTGTTCCGCCCATCCCTTCCCTTCTGCAAGCAGACGAGAATAAACAAACCTCCCACCTTCTGCCTCCATCGTTCCCCCCCAATCTGAGACCTCTGCCCCAGCTTCTCCAGCCACAAATCATCACCATGTGTCACTTCAAGCACAAACTTCCTTTAGAACAAAAACCAGTTTAAAAGATACTCTTACCTTCAACTGGGTCCTGCAAGATCTGCAGGTACCTTAAGGAAAAAGCTAGAGAGCCACATAAATCTGCAGGAAGATCACCAAACTTAAAAATGCCAGACTGCTGCAGAAATAGTAAGCTCTTTGTACAATGACCCATTCTCAGACTACTGTCTCAGGGTACCATTTGAGAACATGATGGCATAAGATGTTCACATCCATAAGAGCTCTTTTAATAGCAGCTGCAATCTGGAACAGGTAGCCCCATTCATGCTGCTTTTTTGTTGTTGTTTGAATGTTCAAACCCATGTTTTATTATTAAAGTTAAGGTGCCTGAGCATGATTTTGGGAGAAAGGAATAAATTGCAGAGCAATTTTTGCAGGCATAAAGTGTTGAGCTTTGGTTATATTTAGTAAAGCTGTTACTGTTTTGTTCTACTTTGTGTTGGAGCACTGTCAGTTGATCCTGCCTCTTTTCATTCCACTTGGGTTTGTTCTTTGTTAAATTAATGAGGACTTAAAAGAAAGTAAATCACATGCCCTTTAATAAGATTTCAGATTAAATAGTAAAGACCCACAAAGCATGTTGAAGTCTACTTGAAAGCTCCAAAGCTCATGCTTAGTCACAATTGTTTCTTCTTTCCCTGCCAGAGTAAACTGTAGTGTCAATTGCATCCAGGCATGAAGATAAAGCTTGTTAACACTTAGGATACTCTGCTGTTTCCACCTTCACTCTAGCATTTAAAATTATTCAGCCTAAAGCATCTGCTGGAGTGTTCATTCTGCACCCATGCTGACCCTGGCAGCTCTCATTTAGGATCCTCCCTTGCTGCTAGAACTGGTTCGATTCTCCTGCTTAGAAAACTGCTAGTTTTATTTTTATGTTCTGCCCCAGTGCTTTGTGTTCCTGCCACTTTCTGCAGAGGCCGCATTTGCTGGCAGAAATTTACCTGCCACAATGCATCTTGATTTTTTTTTTTTTCCCTGATGAGGCCAGCTTGAACATCATGGTAACATTGTGGTTGTGACAGGTGAGCAAATTCAGCTAGAAAATGTGCTTCTATTTAGGACAGAGTCCTACTCTGAACAACACTACAGAAGGTAGAAGTATTTGGTTTTGATCTGAGGCAGTCGGGATTTGGACAGAAGTAGGGAATAGACAGTTTGAGAGATAAAAGATTGCAAGACACCTTTTGTTAAAACAAGTGAAAAGGTGATTCTTTTTGCATACCATTAGTTCTAACTTAATTGACTGCCTGTCCACTCTCCTCCCAGTTTATCACAAAAACCTTCGCTACAACAGTTTGATTGGAATGTATCACTAAAAGCAGTTTACCTGTGCGTTCGTTGATCAGCCTCCACATCTGCTGGAAGGATGTAACATTTCTTGCACATACCCACATTAGAGCAAAATCTCTTTTCAAAGGAAAAACTTCTGTAAGAAACGTATGTTCTTGTAGGACATAGTCCATCAGTGTAGCTAGAGTTCTTAAAACAGAGAAACCTGAAAAGATTGCTCGGTGTCAGAGAAGAGCAAATCTCAGGAATCAAACACACAGCTTAGGAATCAAAGCCATTTTCTGCCTTTCACATGAATGGTAGATGAAAGACAGCTTGAAAATATCCTTGTTCAAGCAACTGTGTCTTATCAAATGATGTGGCAGGGACAAAGGCACAGCTTCGGAAGTGAATCTAAACCATCTGTTAAATGTCATCATGCACAGAACATGTTACTGCATTAGCTCCAGATCCAGACATTCAGAATCACACTCTGGCTGGGATGCTAAATAAAGAGTAGAAAAATCTTAAGCTAACAGAACAGAAATATAAAGGTTCATAAAAATGGTAGGCAATTAATCACCCTGTTCAGAGAAAAGCCACAATGGGGTTAGCAGACAGGTAGTGTGCCAAGACTGATACAAAGCTGTCCAGGTTTCACAAGAACAGACTGGACCCAGAGCTGGAATAGCTGATCAGGACTAAGATACTCAGCAAAGAAAATAAACTTGTGGCACTGGGAAAAACTGCATTCCTCAGAGCAAGGTAATGCTGCTGCTACACTAAATATCTGCTTCAAATGATTTGAAGCACAAACCAAAGAACTCCAGGCCTAAAGACGATCACTTTTATAACAGTTTTATTCAAGTCTGTGTGCTCTAGTGTTGAGACAAGGCCTAGATCAGCATTACACTGTAATACAATAATTTTAGCCATTGAACCAAGCCTGCTTGGCATCCTTGGTTTACAATTTACAGTACATCCAAAAAAAGAGCAAAGAGAAAAGAAATCCCAAAACGCCAACAACTTTCATTAGCTCTTTGCTTCACTTAAATATTGTTCTATAACATAAAATAATTTAATACAAAAAAAGAACTGTAATCCAAATACACATAATACATTGACACAGAACAGAGGAAAGATACAGTAGATTATGCACAAGAGTATTCAGTTGATGTGTTACCTACAGTGAAACAAACTGGACATTAATATAATTTAACTATTTAAGCCCAAGAGGGTCAGAGGCAACAAGTCCGGGTCACAAATAAAGCTTTTTAAAAAATAATGCAATCTTCTTTTCCTCTAAGCTTACTGCTGTACAGAAGTTAAAGGAAGGCTCCAACAAATCACTTAATTTGACAACATTTCATCACACAAACAAGAAAAACCTGGTGGCCTCCGTTATTTTACTCATCTCTGGGGTACATTACCAGTTGCTAATGTAACTGCTTCATTGCAGGTTCTTCGGGCAAAACATACCTTCAGGTGCTACTTCCATAGCAGCAGACTTTTGAACACCATGAACAGAAGAGAAGACATACAGAGGTCTCCAAAACCAGACTGAAATACTTAAGTTGTAAAATGAATCCCAGTCCTGCAGAGTTTTTCCTGATGAAGTACCCAACATCCTCCACACAGTGATTTCAACACAAGCAGGAACTATCCCCTATCTCAGAAGAATAGACATGGGGTTATGATCTCACACTAGAGTCATCTACTCACTTGGTTCTTCAGATTTACAACATTGTGCCTAGGAAAGTCAGGTCACTGATTTTTGCATCTGGCTTTATATAGAAGCAGGAGCAGATCCACAATTAGTAAGGCAAAAGAAAGAAGTAGCTTATAAAAAGAGGGAGGAAATACATTCTCTGGCTGAGAAATTCTTGGACTTTCAAAGCCACAGAAGAGACACTGTTAAAAGCAGAGGTATTTTCCCTGATTTTTCCACCACTGTTGCCCTGCCCACTCTGCATAAGCCTCTCAACTTAAGTCAGGCAAAATATCTCAGATACTTCCAGCTTGTCCTGAATTTATGACAAAGAAATCATACATATCAGCACAAAGTGCTGCACCAACAGCCAACAATCAAGAACCCTAGAACTCCAGTAACAGTGGTGGATGTTGATCACTGCTGAACTTGTCAGGTCTGTCCACCATCCTGGAGGGATGCACTTTTAAAATGAGAAAAAACACCCGAGAAAAGGCCTCAGGTTAAGCTGACATTTGCACATACAACTTCCACGCACCACTTACTACCACTCTACTACCCCTCTACAGCTAGCGATCTGCTAATGTAGAAGTTGTTGCTCTTTCTTCCTGTGTCAGAAAACATTCTCAAAGTTTACCCTGTTTATGGTAAGAGTTAGCAGCCAAACTGGCACGGCATGTGCAGTCATGGAAAGGCCACAAGAGTCAGCAATCAAACCAGCATTTACAAAGAGGCTCACGAAGAAACTCTTTCCTCAGGTAAATGGACTCTGACAATCAAAGTACAGAGCCCGGTCCTTCACCATTAATCTCTACAGGACAATCCTCCAATTTAAAGAACTTTGCTGATTTGAGGTCTTGCGCATTTTGACCCACAGATACATTCCACTGACTTCAGTGATGCTTAAGGATGCAATGAAGAGCTTTCTTGAACTGAGGCCTCTTCCCTTTTAACTTGAAAATTAATTACCCTAAATATGAACTTTTACTACTCATGTTCTTGGCTTTATGTGGTTTCTTATAACTGCTGAATATGTGGAGCACTGGTGCCTACTGACTAAGCCAATCACTTCTATAATTTTTTTTTTTTCCCCCCTGTGGCTTTTTTCTTTACAGTCTAGGGTTTCTGGATGTTATGGCTGTCAAGATAACCTTGAAAATAGAGCAATGGCAGAACTGATGCAGTAACATGTGCCTGAGATACAGTGTGAAAAGTCAGCTCAGAGGTTTTAGCTGCCCTATCCAGGCACAAATGCTGACCCTGTTGACATGGTAAGAGCTGCTCACTAAAGCATGCAAGACAGAAGAACAAGCCTATTATGAATATCTGGGCAATCAGTTGAGGGTGACAAGTCATTTCAACTCATTTAGTGACACAGACTGGGCCTGGGAGAAAACACATTATCCAAGTTGAGAAGTGGTCACATCCAAGTAAGCCAAGCTGCAAAGTGGCCATATCTACAAATTCCAGAAGAACCCAAGGAAGCAGCACAATTCTCCTCCAGACGCAGTTAAACTCAAGCACCTCAGTGTGCAACTGAGTTATGCCAAACAGTAATCAGTGGCCAGGTTTGTTCTGAAACTCCATGAGGAGAAACCAGGTACAAGGGTTCCCAAAGAACCTGTTCATTTACATACTGAAATCTGTGGTTAGCAGCATTCTTATCAGTGAAGCTTGGAAAAACACCAGCATGTTTTCCTGCTCCATTATAACCTCTCCTGCTAAGAGAGTGAGACACAAAAACATCAGGACACAGCTTGAACAGTGTTTCCTCCTTCTCAGACCCATATGTCTCTCCAAGACAAGGAGATTAGTTTTATCCAACCTCAACATCTGTTCTTGAGAAAAATGCTAAACTGGAGCAATCAAGGTAGAACAGAGAGACAGTGTCAATCACTCTGAAACAGCATGTTAAAAAATGTGTTATTCTGGTTGGGGTTTCAACCAACAACTTTTAAACACAATGTAGGTTTTCACTAGCTATCCTGGAAGCTAAAATTTGAGTGTGGATGAGATCCTAAAAAGGATCTTTTAATAATGAAGCCTACTCCTCCCCAACATTGTTATTTTTCAAATAATTTATTTTAAGCATATAAAACTTTGGCATTCATCCTGCAGATTTGTTCTAAGCCCCTTTTTGCTAGCTGTGCATCCATCTGACCCATCAACTACAGACCTAACAGCAGCCCAGTTCAAGCTGAGCTTATAAATCCACCACACTACACACTAAAATGTGTCATAGCTCCTTAATTAGCTATACTGGGCTGTCAGCACATTATTAGCATTCAGATACAGCAAGGACTGTATTAGGATTTGATCCATTAGGAAAACAATACTTCAAATACAGGGAAACAATCAGGATTGTGTGTAGGGGCACTTTAACAGCACATGAGATGATTAAAAAAAAAAAGTTGTTTTCAAAAAATACAGCTTCATTTTTAAAAGCAGTAGTGACCAACATGAAGTCACCACCTTTTGGTCTGTAGACAATCAGATCTTCCACATGTCAGAAACCTTAGAGAAAAATGCCCTCCCTTGTCACTGCGTGTTTATTTTGGAGATGTAGATAGTAATAGCAAGTATAATCTTAATTTATAAAACTGAACTGCTGGTTTTATTTTTCTATCAGGAATTTGCATGTCAAAGAGCCAAACATGAGTGTTTGCCTCTGTCCTCCCAGCATTCTATCCTCAACTGCCTACCTAGAGCGATTCTTATCAAAACTTATGCTTTCTTCCCATTTCATCTCTACAAATGAGGTAGCTTAGGGTAAAATAAAACAAACCAACCAGAAATTAAGTAACTACACATTCCTCAAATTAATTTTTAGGATCCAACTTACCTACGATGCCAAGGGATTACCAAGCTGCTAGTATCTCTTTGTCATCTGACTGCTTATTACATTAAGGAGGATAATTTCACTCACTATTTGCTATTTCCTGCCAACCTCTGCTTTCATTTCTCCCAGTTGTTTCTTATGCTTCTAGCTTGGCAACATTTTAGGTCAAAGTGCAACTAGAACAAGTATTGGTTTCTGTCTGAAGCCCCCAGGTACTATGGTAACAAGAATTAGTAACTGATAAAGATGGATTAGGGGAAGGATTCTAATCAAGAGAACAGGAGAGCCAGTGACAGTGTGCTTCTTTCCACAGGGGTGTACACACACCAGGAAATGGGAGGATATGAAATGTTTACCATGCTGGTATTTATGTGATGAACAACACTACAGTACTGAAAGCTACAACCAGGAGTTCCCTCCAAACACCAACCTCAGGTCCTAGCAAGGAGGCATGTGAGATAGAAGGCACCTCGGAATGCAGGATGCACCTAACACACATATATATATTTCACAGGCTTAAAAACAAACAAAAAACCCCACAAAAACAAACAAACAAAAACACAGGAAAAAAAACAAACCAAAAAACCACCCAACAAAACAAAACCTCAAAGCAAAACAATAAAAAACACCCAAACAGCCCAAGAAGCCATTCTCAGTAGGAAAATTATGTTCCTTGTCACTTAGAACCAAAGAAAAAGATTTTGCACTCATGTACAGGAGGAGATGAAATGTGTTTCTTGTATACAAACACTGATGAAACACTGAAAATTTTCCAGTTGCAAAAGAAGGGAGATCCTTGTTAGAGAGGAACAAGAATGACTCTGGTAGCTACATCAGACCCACCACCCAGTCACCTGTGGCAAATTACCTTTTAATCAAGTACATGTACCTCTTAGCCTAGGAATTACTATTTTTAACGTACAAAAATAAAGCTGAT
>JANIJG010009961.1:84062-114415 GCA_024611175.1 Megaceryle torquata
AGAGAGTTACATCACAGGACAACAGCAGCAGGGAAAAGCCTACTAGCTATTTTATTTTTCCCAAAAGCTATTCTAATATTTGAACAGAAGTGTTGTAAGTATTGTTCTAGGACTTCTCTTCCCTCCACTAAGGTCTCTTTTTCTTTCTCTCTGCCTCCTAAAACCAACCTCTGAGCTCAAATCAAGTTAGCTGCTTATTACAAATTGATTTTTAGTCGAGACAGTGAACTTAGAAAAAATGTTATTACTTTACAGATTCCACTGCAGTATTTCATATCAGGAACTGTAAAGACAGTCTCTGTAAGGACTTTAACAAAGATGCAGCAGGCTGCACTTTCTGCTAGTTTGCTCGAAGAAAACTTCAGCTTTCTCACTTCTGCTCTTTGAGGTTGATGGTCACAATTCTTGTATTCCTGCTAATATTTTTGTTTCCTGTTATTTACCCAGATGGACTTCAATTATAACAGTTATTGGACCATTCCCCTGGTAGTACTCATGTTTATTCTAGTCTATCCACTTTGGCTGTGCTCAAAACCTGGAAAGCACAAACTTGACAGAACTAAAGCTGCAATGTTTGCTAGATATATGCTGAAACTACCCCTCCTACTGTTAACAGTTATTGTTGGGCTTCTCAATTAAGATGCCAACAGTGAAATAGTTACCAGATGCATTAAACAACAAAGACAACTCATCATAGCAGTTTGCACACTGTATAATGGAAGCTCACTAAAATATTAGTAAGAGTGGCAGCTCAGGATGCAGATATTTTACTCATGATTCTGCCCTTGTTTGCATCATAACCTGCAATTGGTCTAGGGACTTATTACAAGCTCCAGTAAAACACACACAAAATTAAGTCTGGGATCCACTAAATTATGATCCCTATTTGAATTATAAAATGGGAAAATTATAATCCAGAGAGTGCAAGCATGGAGTGTTTTGCTCTACTTACCTTTTCTTTGGCTCTGAGCTGATCAAACATCTCTTGGATCTCTTGTTTCCAGTCTTCCTGCAGGGAGTGGAAGGAATCTTTGGGCATTTCAAAGAAACCAGACTCTTCTATGGCAGTGAGATGGTCTAGGATACTGGCAAAGGAAGGTCGCGAGTGTGGGTCAGGGTTCCAACAATCTAGAGTGGGACAAAGACAAGCAGCTGTCAAACATCTCTTAGTAGGGAGGTTTGAGAAGATGAGTAGTACTTTACTGATCCCCAGTGGCTAAAGAGTGGCATGCACACTGCCTGTGTGACCCCAGCCTTCCCATTCCCACCTCCTTTGACTATTATCTGATCATAAGTCAAGTATGGAATTCGTGCTTTTATGCTTATAAAATATCCAACATCACTTAATATCATGAACTACCCAGTCTCTAGCTTCTATTGCAATAATATGCCAAGTAAAACAGAGGTTACCAATTTAAAAGCAAGTCACAATTTCAAGCATATATTTTAAAAAATACAAGTAATTTCCTTAAAAATTTGGCTTTGTTTTGTGTGCTCACAGCGTAGAGATACTAAGCAAGACTCTTGCAAACAGTTCTTTTACCACACTCACACTGCAGAGTTAACAGCCATACTGCAGAAGGATATCTCTCAGAGCTCTTTCTAACACCAAACTAATACTAAGCTGAGTCATTAGGCATCTCTTCCACAGAACTGAAAATCATTCCTGCATAGCAGACTGGGCATAACTTCAGTGAAAATAGGAGATTCAAGTAAATAATGACATCAAATACTAAATTTGGACTTCTAATTTTTAAGGGTTCTTTTTTGTTAAAGAGAAGATGTTTATCAGGCTTTTTTCTTTTGCTTTTAAGAGAAACATGGATAAACAAGCTTTTTCATTCACTATCTAATGTAATGATTTATCCAGTTACAGAGCTCTAAAAATGCACAATTTAAGGTACCCATCCTGCCACATGAGATAACTCAACTAGCAATAGTGCAAAAGGGTACTGCTTTCATAGTCATGGAAATTGCACATTGAAAACAAGAAACGGAAATAGAAAATGGTACAAAGCAACATCTCAAGCTGCAAAATCATTAAGAATATGTTTTTAAGAAGCCATTAAGTCAAAATGTTTGACTTAGAATTTCCTGTTCAAAAGTGTTTACTCACTCAGTCCTCCCTCTTGCTTCACCCTTATTTATACTCCCGCAGAAAACATCACTTTCTCATTCTATATAGTCCTGTACTGGCACTTACACAGGTTCTTGTTCAACAAGTATCCTTATTCTCTTTAGCACTGGTAGACTCCTGCATGCCAACATTTGAGAAGAACCAAATAGAAAAGCTTGGCATTCATGTATATTTCCAGGGAATACAGTTTTTGTGCATGAATGAAAGAGAGTGGCACATGGTGGTGGTGGGGGTCTCTCAATATTGCTCATACTGTCACTGCTCTAAATGGTCACTGGATTCAAGACACGCACTCCTGCAGCAAGAGGCAGGAGTTCTAAGAAAAGTTCTGAAGTTTCCCCAGACATTACAGTTGGAAAAATGGAAGCATTCTTTAAAAAAAAAAAAAAATTGTGATGTCCTAAAAGGCATTAATTCCTCAGTTTTGTAGACTGAAGTACAACAAGGAGCAGCTGTAATTAAAAATAAATAACACTTCACAAAATCTGTGAGGTTTGTTTTTGCAGGTCTTTTCTCTGATTTCAGCATTAATGAGATTTTGCATTTGGGAGCTTTGGTTTGAAAACTGCTGGTATCAAGCAATATTTAAGCATCTGGTCAGGTTCCAGGAGGCATAAGCTGGAACACAGTTGTGTTTATGGATTTCAAATTGCTTCTCTTATCAAAATAGAAAACTGAGGATGTTAGAGAGCACTGTGAAGGTCCCCTGCTGATGACCAATTAGTAGCAATGGGTGATACAGCTGGACTGTCAGCACCATAATCCCTGCCTCTTTACCCCAGGTTTTAAGCATGGCAAAGCAAACATGACCCAAAGTAAAACAAAATGCTGCAGCCAGCCAAATGCATGAATGAGTGAACAGGATAACTATGCAGGTGGCCCGTGGCTTTTATTTTCCCAGGCCTAGATGTGCCATTATTTGCACTAATGAGGACAGTTGTAACATACAAGTCTTTTCTGTGAAGAGGGAAAGTTCAGCTTTGTTGTCTCAGTGAAGACCACCAGGGCAGTAATTCAAAAGTAAAAGCAGCATTAGGGGAACAAGAGTTCACCCGAGATGGGAAACAGCTTGTCTGAAAAACAGTTTTGGTGAAGGGGCAGTAAGTAATTGTTTTACTTGTTCTCTTCTACCCCCTGCACCTGGAGAAGCCAAGCGTTCCAAAGCCATGTGGGTGCTCACCCCTGAGCTGCCGGGTTCAAGCACAGGCCATGTGCCTCTACCTGACTTTCCCCATTAGAGGGCATTATTTTTAACCCCAGAAGCAGAAACCTCACTTAAATATAAGAAAGCAGGGGTCCTTGTCTTACGGAACCATGTCAAAACAAACAGCCCTAGCACAACACTGAGCTGGTAGTTCCATTAACTCTTCAGATGCAGTTTCTTGCTTTACATTGTTTCCAAGTTCCTATCCCTGCAACTCTGTTGCCGTTTACTATCCAGTAGGAATTTTATTTTTTTTTTTAGCACAAGAGTACATGAAATTTTCTACTTGAACTCATGTGAAGCCTGCATGTAATCTACAGGAAAAAAAAAAAAAGTATTCTAAAGAATAGAAATCCATCAGAAACATTTTCTATCATGAATCAAATTCCTTTCTTGGGGCTAAAAACACCACCAGAGGCAACAGAATATCAGTTCTATGTTCAAACTCATTCTTTCCTCAGTAAGACTATAAAACATGTTTAATTTCTCTTTACCTCACTTATTATTTTTGCCAGATAGGTATAAAAATGTTTATTATGTATAAACACCTGGAAATCCTTGGGAATAGGGCAGTGAAAAACAAAACAAAAGGAAGGAAGGAAGGAAGTATGGAAGGACAATAGATATGCAGGTCACATAGGTACACCTCAAAAGCCACTTCATGGAATCCTTTTTAGTAACTATGACAGCTCTGATGACAAACTCCTGTATTTCAGTCATCCCCATACAGCCTACTTTGGGCATGAACAATTTCCACACACAATGCAAAAAATCACATCATTCAGACTGCAAATTTGATTTGTTTTCAAATGTCAAAGCCACATTTAAACCTTCTCCCTGAAGTGTCAGTAGGATAAAGTTTCATTTGAAATCAATCTGACACTGCCTAGCAAGATGTTCAAGCTATGAATTTCAGAACAAGTTGAAGACTTCAAACTAGACTAAGATATGTAAAATTTTGGTGTTGGTGAGTCTTTAAAATAAAATAAAACCAAAACAAAACACCACAAACCACAAGAAACTAAATGACGACACCAAGAGCCCTCATTTTCCTATAAAGCCAGTTGGTAGAAAATGGCAGGGAAATGTCTTTTGCATACTACTCATACCAGGATAACTGTCACAGCACACTAAGAGCCAGGCCCAGCTCCCATTGGAATTAAGCCATTTGAGAAATCTGTGCTCTTAGGTATCAAAACCAACAAAAGGAGGAAATGCTCAACAGCCCTCTAGAAACAGCACAGAAGCAGCTCAGTACACCATAGCTGGCTTACCTTCCATGAGTTTGGCAAAAGGCTCTGGACACGTGGAAGGGATTGGAAGGGCAAGTTTGTTCATGGCAACACCATAGGCTACTGCAAGACCATCAATTCCTCGGAATGGGACTTCTCCTGTTAGCAGTTCCCAGAGCAGCACACCATAACTACAGGAAGAAAACAGAAAAGAGAACAGGTGTTAAACTACAACATGTTCCTTGTTAAGCAACAGGAATGTGCCTGAACCTTAAGCAACAGGAATGTGCCTGAACCTATCAGGGTGAGTCTCGTGCACTGAAGAAACTGATGTTTTCTGGACAAGCTCGTCATGGCTGCCAAGCTGGTTAAGTACCCTTATTTTACCTGCTTTTTAAAATCAGGCTGCAGTAAGACACCATTTTCACCTTTCAGGCAAATATAATTTTCTCTGGGGAAGCTGTGAAGAATATGAAAAACATTCTAACTAGTTTATCAAATTTCAAACCAGAACCCAGTGAAACTCACAAAAGGAGGGTTGTTTGGTAGGTTGTGATTTTTAAAAATAAGTGAAAAATACTTGTTTAGAATTAAGTTGTTCTTGAGATGTTCTATGAAATACTAACTATGAAGTTATGGAAATAGTTCCAGGACTGTTCTCCCCCCAGTTATACAACAAACAACACATCCTCAGAATATTCTCTCTGCTTCTAGGAAACCTGAGTCACAGATGGCTTCTTCATACTTAGTGACCTAACAGTGTTTTCCTCCATTGATCTGTCTTACTCTCTTCTGAGCTGATTTACCATCCACTATGTTCTGTGGTAGCGAATCCCACAAATTTAATGATGTATTGCCAAAAAATACTTCCATGTGTTTGTTTTGAGCTTGTCACTTTGTAATTTCTTTTACTTCCCTGTAGTTCTTTCAACACATGGAAGAGTGAACATATGTTCCCCATTAGCTCCTTCAATGCCACCTGTGATTTCACAGGCTCCCACTACATCCTGCCTAAATCATCTTCTTTCCAGACCCCAAAATCCTAATCTAGCTAAACCCTAATCTGGTTCCTGAACAGAAGCCATTTCATATCTTTCACTGACCCTGACATCTTCTGTACCAGCTCATTCCATTTAAAACTTTTATGTTGGAATGCTCAAAACTCACATGAAGTTTTAAAGATGTGGGGAGAGGAAGAGTATTTCTTGATTTCTTCTTTCTTTCTTTCCTATTAAATTTTAAGTTGCCACTTACCTTTCTTACTCCTTATAAAATGACCCAGGTTGCCCACAGTATCTCCAATATCTTCTTTCTGAATCATAATAGTTACATTTAGAGCCCATCACTGTACATGTGAAATTCTCCCTTGGGTACTACTTTCTATTTATCAACATTCCATCTATTTTACCATTCAGTATAATAAAACTTTTCCTCAGCTCTCTACAGTAGATTCACGTTTCTGATCCTGTATAACTTGATACCATCAACAAATGTTACCTAACCATTTATTGCTTTTTTTTCCAAATCACTTATGATTATGTTGAATGCACAATTCCCCACCATGAAAACCAATCTATTCCTTCAGTAATTAAGAACTAAGTGATGAGAAACAATCTTGCCCTTTTTCCCCCCCACATCAATTTACCTTCTTTAAAAGCTTTTGATTAAAGATTTTTTTGCAAGTTTTTATAAATCCAAATATGGTGTAAGCAATCTTACCACTTGTCCACATATTCAGTAACTCATTCAAGAATTTTCTTCCTTTTTTTTTTTTTTCCCCTCCCCCACAAGATACAATTTCCATCTATAAAATCTGACTCTTCCCCAGATATGCTCACATGCCTACCAACTCCTCACTCTTTAGTTCTGTTTCCACTATTTAGTAAAACTGAAAATCAGACTTGCTGATCCTCAGGAAGCTCTTTTAAGACCTGTCATCATGTCTGCTGCCTTCCATTTCTCTGGTATTAAGGCAGCCCTAAGCAGCAGATTACCCAGCGCAGCTATTAACCCAGCTGGCTCCTTCACATTCCTTTAGAAGTCTTGAGTGTTACAGTAAATCCCAGCAATTTGTTACTGTTCGTTTTATCAGGCAGATTTAACACCTCTGTGGACAGTACTGCAGTATGAGATGTCCTCCAGCTTGGCCCCCTTAAAGAGAAATTTTCAACTCAAAAAGCGTCTCTGCTCAGTTCTAGAAGGCAAAAGTCACTAAGTTTTTTTTTGTTATAGACTTGTCTTTCCACTCTTACATCTTGGTTGCCTCTGGGCCGTTATGTTCTCCTGTGGGGTTCTCACCTGTGCTGCATTTGAAAGCAATTTATTTGTTTTTAATGCTTTTTGCAAGACTCTCCTCAAAACCCTTTTCATTCTGAGTGGCTTATGTTCATCTTCCCAGAACTTGAGTCCATGCCTAACTTTACCTATTTGGATACAGACCCAGCTTTTGGAAAGATGTCTTTCAGCATTCTTTTCTACATTGTCTTCATTCATTTAAAGTCTTTCCTATGCATTCACTCCGAGCTTTAACAGAGCGTCCTTAAAAGACATCCATGTTGTGCGTTCCCCTTTCTTAGTCTGTGGTTGGTTTTTTTGGGTTTTGGTGTTTGTGGTTTTTTGCTTAGGGTTTTGTTGCGCCCCCCCCCCCCCCCCAATTCCTCACTGATGTCATTAATCTCTTTGATATCAAACACAACTGTAATGGGCTATTTTTTCTTAATTGGTCTTGCAAAGATATTGAATCTAAGTATACATATATTTTGATGATGGTCATACTGTACAACTTTGAAGGCTTCCTAAGCACACAAAAAGATCAAATGAAAAGCTGTTTCTCCTCCTAATACCTCCCTGAAGAGCTGCTCCATGCAAGACACATTTCTGAAGGTAAAACATTAATCCCTTCCTGTTTCAAAGCACCAATTGCCCTAACCATTTGGGAGTAATCAAAATTTTCATCATCACAGTCTGTACTCTTGCAGTCTTCCCCCCACCCTGCTAAGTCTTTAACATTAATTGCAACTGCTGCCACCATAGTTGGACAGTCTTAATACTACTTTTCCTATTTAGATATGGAATTTCAGTCACTAGAGATGTCACCTCTGCTGTTATTTTAAGCAAAATATAATTTTTGACCTATACAGTCTTTTGCATTTTTCCTGTGTACTTAAAACTCATTAAATTATAATGATAATTATAATTTACTCTTTCTTTCCATCATGGTTCTCAATTTCTTACTGTCTCAAGAGACTCCTTTAAAAAAAGAAAAAACAAACAAACAAACAAACAAACAACCCAAACATTTGTTTTCCCATTTTCTTTTTGGCCCCCTAAGATTCATAAAACACTCAAAGGAAATGAATAGTGGACTGAATGTATATTTGTCCTGTTTAAATCTTACCGATCCTTCATGTTACTCTCCAGTTTGGATGCAAGTGTGGATACCAAAAGGTAAATAAAAAAAACCTACCAACTACCAAGGAGAGTTAATACTTTACCACTATTTCTGGATAAAGCATGTATTAGATATTTCTCTTAACGGAGTAGCTAAGAAAGTGCTACTGATGTGCTCAAAGCATTTCTTCTGCAGGGTAATTTTTAAAAGACAAAGGAATGGACAGATTAGTGTCTCTTCTAATGTGAGACTAGAAGTATATATTGCAGGAAAGGTGACTTTGTTTCTGACAAAACTGAATGCCACCTCTTCCTCAGGTACTTAACTGTTCATTGCTGAGAATACTGCTCCCACAGAGCTAGGGAAACTCTCCTGGGTGACATTTGAACAGTCATCCCAAGTGAGTAACAGCAAGAGAGGTGAAGAACAGAATATCTTCTATTAACTCTCAGGCAGGGAATTGGGAATTACAAAGGAAAAAGCCAGAGGCAGAAGAATTTTATAGGGAAAAAAAAAAAGGTACAGGAAGGAAGAATCAAGGGCCTCTCCTTATTCTCAACAGGGAGGAAGAAAAACTGATCAAATTCACTTTTCCAGCAGCTGTAGTAATTTTGGGGCTTTAATTACAAAATGAACCATGTGATATAGACCACGTGTCCAGGTCAACTGACACTTGTATGAATAATTAACCATCTCCTAGTGATCCAGTAATCCCTTAAGCCATTTAACATCAGGTTCAATCCTACACACTGTATTTTCAGGGAGAGGAAGGCTGGAGGTCTGCAGGATTTCACATGTGATTTTGCCACCTCCCTTGTAAGTCTATGAGCTTAGAAAAAAAAGAATTTCTTCTCAGTGTTATTGTTCAACAGTATTTGTACCATAGGTTCCTCTTATCCATCTCCTTAGGTTCACCACTTTCCATGAGAAAGGAACTATCAAGCCCAACAAGGAGATCTCAGCAACATTTTTATTATTACTACTTTTGTTAAGAAAAAAAGCTTAATTACATTTTAATGGCTATTAACAGTTAGCATTTGGCATGTTATCTGACTGGCAGTTCCAGCAATGACATTTCCTGCTCACTTCACAACAGTCAGTTCTGTGCCCTTCTCCCATGTGAGCTCCAACCAGTACTGCTAGTCAACTCTTATCTGCCAGGTACTGAAGTCTTGCCAGTGCTTCATTACACACAGAAGACTGCAGAAGCCTGCAAGCAGTCAGTTGTGGATGGAAGTGGTCATTTGATCAAATGATGAAAATGACGACAAAATTTGATCAACAACATTTGATTCAAATTAAGTATTCTAATGACTGAAGTTCCTACACCCACTGCTGAATGCCTGAAACATCCTGATCTGCTAATCAGATGGTTTTGGGTAGTTCTGATATGCCACTCCTAAATGAAAACCAAATTCCTAATTATTTCACTGGTCTCAGAGTACATACATATCAAAAGCATCTAAATTGAGGAATGAAGGGATGAAGATTGTATGGTATTTTTATATTCTGCTTACTGATCATATTGACAACATGATTGTCATTTAAGCAGCACAAGTCAGAACCAAAGCACGCAGCAGAAAAGAAACACATTAAATGCAGTTAAAAAGACAGGGAAATTTTAATTATATGCCTACTAACATTAGTTTGCTGCGTACAGTACGGGATAAGCTGCAATAACTGTACTTCAACTTCACCCCTGTAAATCCAAGGAAAATCTGTAACTCTACTCTCAAACACATAAATAGATTTACAGGAACTGACATTTAAAGAAAACCAAAGCTTCTTTGTCTTCTGTGCAATACAAGCACAAGGTTTCTGCTGTATATCTAAAGCTCACAAGTGCAGCACAGCAACAATCATAGCAACACATTTTCATTAGCAAGATGTACTAAGTGCTGTTATTATCAACAAGCTTTACAGTAGCCCAGACCCTGGTGATAGACACCACAGTGTGGGAGCAATTCTCCAGCCTTGTAAATTCTTTGCCAACCCTCCTTCAGAGTGGGACCAAAAAAAAAAAACCCAATCCCCCCCCAAAAAACAAACAAACAAACAACAACAAAAAAAAAAACACCCCCCCAAAAAAACCCCCCAAAAAAACCAACCCCCAAAAACTACAGATAAAGTTTTGTAAAATGGAGCTTGATATATTTTCTGAAAGGAGTTCCATAAAGTGGTTATTTATGGTAAGACTGGCTCAGGACATTTCAGTCCTGCCAAGCATCTTCTCCAGCATCTATTTCACCAGTTTGTGCAGTGGTAACAACAGCAGAACAAGATTCTTGTTAAAAGTCTGGACAACAATTCAGCCAGCAGTATTATTCTAATAAGCTTTACAGAAAAGGTGTTGAAATAAAAGGGTTTGTGAATGTTAGAGACAGAGACAGCTAATTTTGTTCATGCTGCACAGACTAACCTGAAGGTTGTCAGGCAAAAAAAACTCCCTTGACTCCAGTGATTAACCAAGAGGCTGAAGTGGACAAGAGGAGGGGCAAGTCTAATAGGATAAAAAGTTCATCTTGTTAAGAATTTCAAGTTGCATTCTTGGGTGGGGACAGGATTTATTACACATGCCCATGACTGTGCTTTTGTAAAATCCAGTGCCTGCAACTATTGACACACTAGCAGTGACCCCTGTGGCAAGTATTCATCCTCTGCATACGTGCTTCAAACACCGTGTTCTTTTCAGCTGACTTAACTATGACTCAAGGTTTTGGCCACCAGAGAGAAGGCTTATTCAGAGACAGTATAACAGCTCTCTTAGTGGTGATGACCCTCTGTTTAAAGAGAGGAACTCAACCCATTTTCAAGGGAAGACCGACAACTATCCAAGGAGAAAGTGATGAAGGAATCTTAAAAATAGAAATACAGTATTCTCAAAAAAACTAGCAAAAAAATCTATTTACAATCCTTAAGGCCTGAAGTGATTCACAGTCCTTAAGTCAATGACCAAAATGGTATTTTTGCAGAGGTGTAGCGGCCCTTGAGCTACCATCATGAAAATCACCAACTGACCTATTAAATCTTACATTTTTCAGAATGAGGCCATACTGGTACAGAACATCTACTGATTTGTTCATGGTATGCCTGGATTAGTAAAGCTACAACCATAGGGAAATTGTTTCCCTCTTCCCCCTCTCCCACAGGTTACCCTTAAAGGCCATTCCTGGCACTGTTTCAGAGAAGATCCAATTGAGGTTTGAACTTGACAAGCTGTGTACAAACCCGTACTGTCATCACGTGCAGAGAAAAGGTGCACGGCCTTGAGGTTTCCATTTCTGCCAGCCTTCACTCAGAATAAAAGCCTGGTTAACTACAGATTAACTACAGGGGCTACCACATTTAATTACAGAGTCAGAATTTTATCCACACCATTAATGTGCAAAATACAAGTTCACAGATTTATCACAAGGCAATACATTATCTGTTCAGCAAAACTGGATAAAGAAAATTAAAATCCCCACACCAGATCTCTGCCATAACAGCCAGACAATTCTGCCAGCTGAGCTATTTCTTTATCCTGACAGATTTCACAGCATGCACGCACTTGTGTGAGAGCATTACTGGCCAGCAACAGAATCTTAGTGCTCTAAATGCTGACATTTCAGTACCTCTCTCCTCACAGGAAAAACAAAATTCTGTCTACTTCATCTGTTTCAGATGTCCAGTACTAATTCTATGTCATACAGCATCCAGAATACTCACTGTCCTAGAGCTATTAACTGAATTCTGGATTTACCAATTCATTTAATGGTCATATTCAAACTCAACTTCTGTAAGTTTATGGACCGACCCCTGTACTCCTCCCCACCTAAGTAGTTCCTATTCTCAAAAATCTCAGTGCATGAACAGGAAAAAAACAATATACACATGCAAATTACTACTTATGGATTACACAGTCAGATGGACCAAGAGAATAAATTTATTATTTTATGTGAAAGACTATAAGGGTGGAAAAAATTCATAAGATTATTAAGTGAAAAACATTGTACTCAGGCTGAAACTGCTCAGGGAACTTGAATAGGTGTGGTATGTTTGTGAACATACACATCAGTGAGAGATTACAAACAGTAAGTTCATTTTAGGTGTTGGTAGTAAAACAGTAAAAAGAGTAGTAATTTTTAATACTTCACAGATTGTTCTATGGCCTCTGATTATATCAGCCAGTAGCCAAATATACACAAAAAAAACCCCTTTGCTTTAGATAAAGCGGAGGGAATAGCGATTATGAATCTTAGGATGATCTGAATGTAAATGTATAGAACAACAAAAATTTAGAAGCATGCAGGAGCTGGTCCACCACTTTCTACATTAAAATAAAATGTATTAATTGTAAACATTAGACTGTGAGTCAGAGTCTGATAGATGGAAAGCTGGTAGATAAAGTTTTCTTAAGATCTGAATTTTATTATTTGGTTTATCATTACTCATTCTTAAACATAAGTGAGGTTTCCTGCCAGGTCTAGTTACTCTTTAGTATCCAATCACTTAGTGCCAAATCAATACCTCCACACATCGCTGCCTTTGGAGAACATGGAGGAGCGGATGACCTCAGGAGCCATCCAGGCATATGTCCCAGCTGCGCTCATTTTGGTAGTTTTATGCCATTCCCTGGCCAAGCCGAAATCCGTGATCTTCAGTATCTTGTTGCTCAGATCTCCATTTTCCACCTTTTCGAGTATGAGTACTGGAGAAAAGGGAGGGGGAAATAAAAGGTAGACAGAGTAAAGGTAATATTCATGCAAAAAAGATCTTCCTGGAGATCTCCCAAATTTCAACATTTTCCCTGACCTTTAGTTATTCGAACATACCACACTTCGTTACAAGTTGTTTCAAGCTGATACCTTCATTTGACAAGTGAACATCTGTCTAGCAAATAACTTCAAATTTAACCAAAATACCAAGCCCCAGAGAACAAATATATAATACCATAATTATTTAATATCATGCCTAGTGTAATTCTGTATAATAATTCTCTGCTAAGAGGACGTGAACCACTGTAACTTCTAGAAATCCAGATAAGGGAAGACATTTCCTAATTAATCCTCTCTAAGCAAGCCAGTAATAGCATCTTTTTCTTGGACTGCTTAGAGGACTTTTTTGGTTAGTTGGTTGGTTTGCTTTTTTCTGTGTTCTTGGTTTGGTTTTGCGTGTGTGGGTTTTTTCCTTTCTTTGTTTAAATCCAGATACACACATCGGTTGGATATAGATCCTTCACATGAATGTGTTAAGAGTGGAAGCTCTACGTACACAGATTTTATTATTAGCCACAATTAAAAAAAAAAAAAAGAAAAAAAGAAAAAAAAAAAAGACCAGTAATAACATGCCCAATTCATGACTACATATGTTACAGACTCCTTCCCCATCATTATGAAACTATTTTTTTTAGTTAAGATGACAAGATTCTACCATGTGGCAAAATGTGTATACCCAAAAACTTAAAAAAACCCAAACAAACAAAAAAAACCACCTCAAGAAATCAAGAATGCTTTGGTATAAGGCACATATTCCTCTTTAGCCAGAAATCTGCACTGTCACACCACAGAAATTAGTATTAAAAAAAGGAGGCCAGATCTATCCACCCTCCTTTAGTAGCACCTCATTATCCTTTATCTTAATGTAAAGTGACCACTCAAGTTGCCCAGCAATGTAACATCAAGCCACAGAATATAATAGGCCACTAAACTTCCACAATGAACACAGCCACAAGCCTGTGAAATGATTTTCAGCCACTTTGTAAAGGGCGACAAAGAAAAAATATTTGTTATTACCATTAGTCCAATGACTTCACAGCAAAAGGCATCAAGCCACTAATACACCATCATTATCCAGCTACTTTGATTTTCATGTCATTACAGACACAGGTTCTTGGAAAACAAGTGGGATTTTTTTTACCCTATGTATGTTTGTGTGAATTGCAAAACAACAAACAAATTCTCAGCCAAATGTTCATAGATTATAATAAAACCTCTAAAAGGCAAAAGCACTGCAAAATCTACAGTACATAGAAAAATAATTTCAGGACCATTTTTAGCAGTCTCTGAAAAGACTCAAGTATTAATCTCAAGCCAACACAGCTTTTTTTGAGAAAATAAAATAAAATAAATTTTATATTCATGCTCATACTTCCTTCCAATAATCAGAATGGGATTTCCTATGAAATGAAAGTCAAGTGTTACTTGAACCCTACTGCGTAATAAATACTACACAGTTAAATGTTAAAATATTACATTTACTTTAATAAAACAAACTGTCCGTTCTCTGAAAATGAAAAAAAAAACCAAAACAAACAAAACACCCTTTCTACAAGGCTTCAGAATATGCAAAATACTACTTTAGTAAAGATTTTTAGGAGCCAACTCAAATTGTGAATGATCTAGACTTCCGGTTAAGCTCTTGGCTCTTGCCTCTTGCCTCTTTTGCAAAATTCTTTTCTAACATTACTGAATGCTCCATTTTCCTAATTGCAGGGGAAGGAGGAGTTTGAGGCCCAGAGTTACTATTGTCTTCATCTGGGCAAAAAGCGTATGTATTTTTAGCACCACACTTCAGTGTAGAAGAGAACCACCACAAGAAACAGAGCTACAGAGAAAGGCTGCTGTGTGACACCACTTCTAGTAAGCTTAACATTTTTTTCTTCTTTCTAGAAGATGAACTAAGAGAAATTCCTCATTGATTCATTCCTCATCGTTCATTGATTGCAAATGAAAAATTTCCTAAAATACACCTACCGAATTCCTTCTAGCACGTACCCGCTCTGCCTGAAGAGTTGGCAAAATAAGAAACTCTAATTCTAAATTGAAATGCAGTAATATTGAGATATACAGTGAAGCTGTAAAGATAAAATGAAACTTGGAAACAAGAAAGCATGAGTTTGGGGTTTTTTGCCTCCCTTCATAAGCACAAGCAAATTTGTTGTTCACAATCTTCTGTCTGAATGAACTCAATAACAGATCAGAGAGCGAGACAGCACAGTTGGGCTGTACCCACCTCTGCGGCAAGAGGTTATTTAAATCGAATTACCTTGATTTGTATTAAGTTCTAACAAAACAATTAGCATTTCCACAGATCTTTTGTATCAATTAACTTGTTCTTTTGTCAGATTCAGGCTGAGGAAGATAAATTACCATCTCAAAAGACCATAGAGAAGAACAATGAAAGAGCTGTATTTATTGCAACTCCTTGGTTCCTTAGTTATAACTTTGTCTCCCCTCCTATTTCCTTGTAATAGCTGCTTGGGATAATAATCTCACAACCCAAAATTTTAAAAAATAATTTTAAGAATCATCTTTCTCCAGCATCTGTTTCAGTTCTCCTTATCATAGTATCAAGAGGCTCACTTGTAGCTGCCAGGAGTAATCCCAGCCTACCTGCCAGATTTTCAAACTAGAAACCTTGACTTTCCCTCTTGTCTTTGCTTGGATTTCAAGGAGAATCTTGTAAATAGCTGAAATATTCATTCCTTTCCATTTCCTCCTTAAAAATGTATTTTATGGAGAACACAAGTCAGGTTGCTAGGACACTGCAAGTGCATTTTACTCAGGCTAATCAATGTGGTCTCATTTACTTGTGAGCTTTACCTACAAGCAGTTATTGCCTCTCGTTTAATATTCTGAGTGCAAGTTCTCTTCTGCAAGCCCTATTTCTTCTGCACTTGTAAGAGTCTACCACAATGTGAAACACAAATAAGCAACATACTTCCTATGCTTAGAGTTAACATACCTTTCCATCTTTGGATAGATTTGATCACTCAAAGCCCAGCTAACAGTGGCCAGATGATCAGCCTAATGAAACAAAATTCAGGCACAAGCATAGAGCACCTACACCAAAATTGCAGCTAATCTGCTGAGGTAGTAAATCTTCTCATTCTGGTCTGTTGATTTAAAAGACCTGCATGAGATAAAGAGGTTTTTTTTTTTAAAAAAAATAAAAAGTAAAAAATTGAATTGAAAAATCTTTCACATTCCCAGCTTTAAAGAGATAAATCATTTGGCATCAAAGATACTGGGCCTAGCTTTCAGGCCACCAGGGAAGAACGAGAGCTGAATCAGCAGGAACATTCAGAATGTGTATCAGCTTGTTAGTGGTAGATGACCATTTCCCTGCTCCAGCAGGGCCCATGCAAGAAATCTCTTCCTGTGTGCATGCACAGAGCCAGCATACCTTCATCTACAACTCAGCTATGTACTACTGCTCTTAACAACTCAAAAACATATTTTTCTTCTACATCCCAGGCTAAAAGCTGATCTTAAGTAGCATGGGTAGAAGCCAACTGGCAACGTGCAAGAGAGACCAGTAAAGCAAAGCAGGTACTACAAATGCATTGCCAGCTTTGAGGATCCAGCTGCTACAGCAACACAACTTAATATACCAAATCACCAATACCACAGGTTTTTTTTCATACTGCAAGTGTAAAGCAAAGCGTGGTGTCTTAAACTAGCATTAAAAACTGTTAGCAGCTTTAAGTGAAGGGTATCACAAACACATGTGCTTACAGGTCTAATAATCCAGAAGTGCTCACACACATTTTTCACATATTCCTGAAGTCTTGGAACTCCTCCAGAAAATAATGACAATGAGAAAATAGTTACAACTCAGATTAATTCTGTCCAGCAACACAGCTCTTCCACATCTCAAGGTGTCCCAGCTGAGACAACAAGAAAGGAATATGACCCAAATAGGCTGTGGTATCTCCTAGCAAGACGTCCCTCGATCAGGCAGTCACACGTATCTAAATCATATGTACCTGTATCTGGAACTTCAACTCCTAAGAATTTATTAAGAAATTTATTAAGAAATTTATTAACACAAGGGCTCTTAAGAATGACTACTGATAGTGATCAACCTCCCTGTTTAATTTCTTGAAAGCCAAGCAGATTGGAAGTGCTGAAAGACAACAGCCCATCAAAACAAGGTAGGTCTAAGCTTAGAGGGATACAAAGGTAAAAGTTAAAACACTGTGACTCCTCTCACTGAGGAGATGATGAAGACCAGTCTTTTTTTGTTTGAAATGAAAGCATCTTTTGAGGTTCCTCTGTCTTCCAAGACAATATTCAGTTCCTTACAAGAAGCATCAAGGATATTTTTGTATCAGACTCCTGTGAGAAAGTTTCCTGAAGTACAGAGAAAGAAGTAGGCATCACGAGGGGTGAATTAGGTAACCAAAGGCAATAAGCCAACACTTACTGGTTTGATGACAAGACAGACTAAGTAGCAGAATGGTGTAAGGCAGAATTCAAAGATCATTTGACAAGACTCAGTCTGGTACACTCCTTAGTCAGACTGTCTGACATTATAGCAAGTAAACAAACAACTATTTTGCTTGATAAAAAAATTAATTGTATTTTCAGTAGGTTTTAAACAGGTTTACATCTATTTGATACTTGGGCTTCTGCTCCGGACAAAAAAAGTAGTTCAGAGCTATAGGTGGCAGCTGGTAGCCTACTCTCTGAAGATTTAGGATACCCTGTACTTGGGACTTTGATACTTTGTGGACAACTACTGTCATGCTCATAATATTAACTGCAGCATCCAGGCTTGTTAAGACCATCCCAGCTACTAAACAGCCTTTCTTAATTGTGTCCTTTCATTTGTCTTGATTGCTGGTTTCACTCATGGCAACAAAGATCCACATTATCAGAGAATCATCCTTAGTCAACAAGTCCTGGAATTTACCCCTTCAGAATCACAGTAATGTGGAAGAGTATAATTTCCACACAAACAAGCCCAGTTGTTTAAGATATTGTCGGTGTAGTTGTTTTGACTATTGAAGCAACAGTAAAGAAGTCAGAGCCAAAGCAGACTGAAGAAGTTTACAAAGAGCATCTTCAGTACATTCTGCACATCACTGAATGATCTAATGGTCTCATACTCTTCAGTTACTAGGCAACCCCGGATGCTGAACCAGAAGTGTCATTAGAGACTTTGATACAACTGGAGTTTTTCATCTTTGTTTGTGATTTGAGCTAGCAACTTTTCTAGCAGAGTTGGAAGTGATGGAAATCAATTTCTGGAGCTCAGGTGAAGCCAGTTTACCTTGCCCAGTTTAAGTATTATTCTGTATGTGTATTAAAAGATAGCAGGCTTTTGACAGAATCCCATGTCAGTCTTACCAAAAGTAATGAAGTCTCTAGAAGTACACAGATGCCAGTGATAACAGATCCCAAAGGGGATGATTCTCAGTTTCATGAGTCACAGTTGTGTATCAGTGACACCAAGAAGAAAGAGTTGGGGTTTTTTTTCTAGAGCCAGGGCCAACTCAGATGCTTTTGTTGTTTAAACAAAGCTTTGCACTGAAAATAGACTTCACAGAAACAGATCCACTGAAGTATGACTGACACAATGGTATCTGACACTGAGTCAGCTCTTCCTTTTGCTCCACCCCATTCCACATTATTATGCTTTACTAGGAAGACAAAAATATCTGCCTTGTTATTCAAAGAAATACAGAAAGCAACTTGATTAAAATTTCTAAGATTCCATTATATCCTTTGGCCTCCACGTAGTTGCTACTACCGATCTTCAGTTCTACCTTGTCATCACAAGTCATTATAGAGATGTCTGATCTGTGGGGTACTAGGCAGTGCAGGACTATTTAAACAAAAGGACAGTTATGGCTCCTTTTGGTCTAGTAAGACCTTTAAGGACAGTTCCAAAGTTGGAGCTTCGCAGCTTAGAACATTGAACTTTCACTAGCAACTCATGAACGTGCACTAGTATGTTTTGGATTGGGACTGTATGTCCCTAGGACCATCCTATGTCCTTTCAGAAGGACAAATCATTGCAGTGAAAACACTGAAACCTGCAGCTTTAAGTTTGTGTTATTGCTGGCATCCTGTACTAATACCCAAAACCACTGGTTAGTTCTAAGTAGACAAAACAGAGGATCAAATGAATTCCGAAGGAATAGAGATAGGAGTTTAAAACATTAACAGATAAAATGCTAGCCAAGTTTCAGCTCTGCCATAAATGATAAAATAAAACTATGGAAGGGCTGCCCTGAAGGCAAGCACCAAACATTTCTATAGAGAAGAAATTCCGTCTTGCATGCATGAAATAGATGCATACCTAACACAACCTTAAATGTTCAAAAGGTGAAATTTCTCCCCCTTCCTCCTCCTCATGGATCATTACACTAAAAGCTGGTTTGGATTAAAAAAAAAAAAAAAAATCCTCACAGCCTCTCAGAAGGCAGTCTTCCTAGGCTCCAAACAAAGTCAGAAAAGACAAAAACTCTCCAGAAGGGGATTCCAAGTATAACTCTAATATACAGGCTCTAAATTACTCTCTACAGGAGCCTCTCAACTCGAGGCACATCTGTGCTAAGTGCTCAAACTTAGACCACAGAGATTCATGTGGTTTAAGTAAGCAATTTCAATTAAGAGAAGATCCCCAACACACCAGATGTTAGAGAGCCATCTGGTGAAAACCAATTTACTCATAGCTGCAAGATTATCTCAGTGTTCTGAACTTTTTTTTAAAGTAGGTTTTCAGAAAAATAGTTGTCCTACTAATAGAATAATAATGCGAGTTGAACTGGTATTACTGTTAAATCAGTCTTAAATAAAACTGTTCCTTGGCCCACAAAGGCAGCTGGAGGTCATAATTAATTGTATCTTGCAATGATCACTGAATCAACTAAAAAGTCAGTGGTGACGACCTTTGTTCAACACACAAAGTCTTACTACAAGGAGGACCTCATGTCCAGATATTATATAACTGTATTTTCATTATGCATCTACCAGAAAGGCATGAGATCACATATACAAATACACTATGACTATATTCTTTGATCTACACGTACCTACATTTTAATAAACCCTAAGAGATTTGGGTAAACCACATCCAAGACATGAGTATCATTCCTGACAGACACTGGAACAGGCTGCCCAGGGGGGCTGTGGAGTCTCCCTCTCTGGAGATATTCAAAACCCATCTGGACACCTTCCTGTGTGATCTGCTATAGGTGATCCTGCTCTGGCAGGGGGGTTGGACTGGATGATCTTTCAAGGTCCCTTCCAGCCCTTGACATTCTGTGATTCCTGCATGGCATTGCCATGGCAGCGAAAAGTTTAAAACTGCTGAGCAAACTTTATTTTGGTAATATTCTCAACTTTATTACCACGTTCCAATGCAAATAACTGCATTGTTGATACAGTTTTCATTCTGCGTAACCTAACTTGTTTCTATCACAACATGGTTTTTGCTCTTTCAAATTATGCTAGAAGCACTAATTGGCTTGTATCTCTCCTTCTGACAGAATATACACATTTCTCTCCCTTTCCTTTAATTTTCTTATTCTCAAACCTACCTACTCCCCTCCCAAACACACCCTTCCACCCTACATAAACAGAAAAAAACCCATGCACCGAATCTTTCAATCCAATCACTAAAACAAACATGATAAAGCTTAACTTAGGTTTAAGGTTGGTCACTTTATAAAACCTGAGTAATACACCTCCTGTTTTGATTTTTTTTTTAATCCAGCACCATACTACCTCCAGTATGCATGAACAATAGTTTCAAGAGGTAGATGACTTTTACAGAAGGAAAGTTTACACAAGGGAAATTAAGAAAAAAAAATTGGCAAAGAAATTAACAGCTGCTGTTTTAATCCTCTGTTCTGCGCATATTACACCAGCAGAGTCAGAAAACATGTTACAACCTCCCCTCATAAACACAGACTTCTCCTGGAAGGCAGTAACACTGTCAGACTTTTTGCTTCTTTCTTTTGGGTAGTTTATTTAGTTTTCAGCATCACTTTGGGACAGTTAGGACAGCATTCTTAGTCTCCAGCAGGCCAGCAAGTAGGAAAAACACACACTTTAATCCATGCTGATCCAGTTGCTAGTAACATCAAGGTACTGGTAGGAAGTGGCTCCTCATTTCATCTCACTGTCAAAATTAATTAACAAGGCAGCAAAATAAAGTCATATGATTGCCTTTTTCTGGTTTCTCAATCTAGGGAAAGGATTAGGTTTATCTGCATAGCATAGTGCTGAACAGAATACTCCTTTGCATTGCTTGTGCTAAAAGCTGACTCATCACTTCAGAAGCAGAACAACATCCACAGAGGAACTACTACAGTGTGATCACCAAGAGCTAAAATAGCCCATTTTTCTCTATGGAGGTAGAGGAAAGGGGCTGCTGTCTGTTGCACAAAACAGTATGAACAGGCAGGCGTAGAAAAAATTTCTGGCTGTACCAGCTTCAGCTTCTTCCGAGTACTCTGCTGTGGTATTCCCAATTTATTTAGCACACAGCTCACCAAGAAAACAAACAACTTCCTGACTTGAGGCAAAAGTTGATAATGACAGAATATCAACAAAAGCAAGATTACGTTTCAATACCGCCACAATAGTTAAGCGCCAAACTCCCCTTGGCCCCCTTATTTCATGACAACAGCTGTATCAGCAACTGCATGCTCCCTTCCCTAGTCCAGAGTGTGTGCATTAAATAACACAAAAGAAATTGCAACAAAATCCAAATCTCTTGTACAGTTCAGCTTACAGTTCATGCCATGTCATCTACCTTTGCATGATGCTGCTCAGTAAGCCTGGCACACAAGAACAGAAATCTACTAATGAACATCAAGCCTAAGGGAAAAGGTTACAATCATTGCGTGAAGGGAGAAATAAAAGAGAAATAAGAGATGGACTGAGTGCAATACAAACCTAAACATACAGGAAGAAATATGGAAGGGAGCAGACCAGCAGACAAGGATCCCTAGTGTAGGGGAAAAAAAGCTGAATTTGTTGTCTGTGGTACACTGGAATATATTTCTGACTTGACGGATGATTGCTGGCTTCACATTTAACTTCCAGATAACTACTCCCCAACTGAGACAAGAGAGTCAGTATTTCAGTGCCAGAATGCCTGCAGTTCTTGACTTTAAATACTACAGTTCTAGGCAGACCATGAAACAACAGGGCTACTACCTAATGATAAAGCAACAACTCATTCTATCGTTGTATTCTGAAGCTGTATTAATACTTCCTAGAGACAGCTACCATTAACAGTGTTTCTAGCATGTTAGGGTGGATACTGGTGCTTCAAAACAGGTTGGGAGAACAACCTGAAGAAACTATCAGAAACTTATTTGCCAGAAACATAAGAAACTCCAATTATGACAATACTTCCATGTTATCCTGAGCTTAATGGGAGCTCCTGGACCTAGAGGTCGAGAGGGTGGCGGAGGTCCCAGGTGAGGCCCTGACTGCAAGCTACCAAATGGACACAGCAACATGATCATGTAGAGTTGAGAAGGACCAAAAAACCCAAAGATGGTGGAAATATCCGAACACCTGTAAACGTCAGTGCATTTTTGTAGTCTTCACCAACATTATCACTGCCATGGGTCAAATGCTTTGCCACCCGAGATTCCATGAATGAGGACAGCCATCATATCAAGACATATGGAAAAACTCCAGCAAAAGAATGTACCCTTCAAGCACATGTCACTCACACCCACTCCCAGGAGCCTTGTGCTGTATTCTCTCTCCCTCGAGCCACATCTGCTGCCTACACAGGCCAAGAGTTAGGTGGCAGCAACAGCAATGGGTGGGTGAGAGTGACAAGAGGAAGGACTATAAATAGGATAAATACATCATCTTTGTTATTTTACTTGGTGTAGAAACATTTAATTCTAAAATTTAAATCATTAAGTAGCCATCCAACTACCTGGCCTGACTTAGTGAAGTTTCTTCCCCACTCTATCATATTCTTATCTGGACTTTCAATTAGACTTCTCCTTTAGTCCCAATGCTTCACCATACCTAGTGAGAAGACCTATTTGCCAGAGAAGACCACTACTTAAGACCTCAAAGGCTGAAAAACAGCAAAGGAATCTCACACAGAATGACACCACTCTACCTAAATTATTTTTTCTTTCCCAGAAATAATACCATACATTTTTGCTGCAGTTGGGTGTTTTTGCAGATCACTCAGACACCTATAGATACAACAGCCTAGTACCAGATTTGTCTTCCCAAAGGCTTTTTCTCATCTGTTACTGTACAATCACTGTTTTCAACAGCAGTAAGGTCGATGGTCAGCTACAAAGAGAAGAACTAATGCTTACCCTGTCATAGCTGGAATATGAAAGACCGTTGCTGCAGTTGAGTACTCACTGTGGGTGGGAGTATTGGACACACTTAATTTCTTCCTCCATCCTGAAAACAGAACAGCTTACTGTGGCTACGCTTACCAAAATGGCTACAGTTTTGTCAGATAGTGGGTAAGCACCAGCCTGCCCATTTCCTTCAGTTAATTCATGTGCTGTAAGGAGATGTATCAGATACTGAGTCCATCAAATCCCAGGTGCAAAAGCTTTACGGAAATCAAAGAACAGAGTAAAACCTTTATGGAAATCAATGCTTTTTCACTCCAAGACCCTTAAATGCAAAACACAAGTGGGGTTTCAGTTCTAAAAGCTGAAAGTCTTTTCCATGGTAGGATTTAAGAGCAACCCAGACCTGCATGAGGAGATGCTACCATTAAACTTCTCCTTGACAGTAATAAATCAAAAGTCTCAAGTGCAAGAATTGAAGGAAATGGAATACTTCCATATGTAAACAATTCCAAGTTTATTAAAAAAATTGCTTTACACTAGTTTCAAAAGTCAGCTAAAGGCTTACTGAAGCTGAAGGTGTGCCAGAAAGGAAAGAATCTGATTAATATCACAGGATCCAGACTCTCCCACCCACCCATGGCAGAACATGTCCAAAACTAAGCCAATCTGTTACAGGAAACCTCATCTATCTCCTCACTCAACCCCATATATTTTCTAAGGGTTTGTTTTTCAGACCATAGAATAAAGTTATCCAAGTAAGGACAGCTCTGAAGGCACTTTCTGAGAACTTCTACGTCCAGCCAGGTGGTCCATGAACACTGATATATTAATACTAGACTTAAATTTTAATTTCTTCCCTGACACATGCACCCTGAAATTTCACAATTGGGTCTGCCAATTTCAGTATACTGCATTTTTTTATTCCCGTTCCCATCATCCAGGGATAATCTTCCCTTTGTCCAAAGCCCTTTGGCTACTTTTCTCAATCTATTTCCAGCCCAAACACTTTCAACTACTGGGAGGCTGTAAAATTCATGCAAATGTGGATTATTTTTAAATAGAGACTAATTCAGAAAGATTAGCATCTTTCGCCTCTTTCATGTTCCAATTACTACTTCTTATACTTTATCTGAAAAATGAATAAAAAGTTCCACTGTGCTCTGAATAAATTCAATGCATTCTGAAATCTTCAGAGTTCTTGTTTAGAAGGTACTGAAATAATAACAAATACTAACCACAGACCTCATCGTTTTTTCAACCATGCTTATTTGAAGGACAAAAGTATCCATAGATCAAACAAAAATGCTTTTGCCTAGAAGACAACTTCACTGAACTTGCTGTAATTGTTCCAATCCCATTTTACCCTCCCACGAAAAGCAAAACTTCCCAAGATACATTTCAGCTCAAATGGTGGTGGTGGGAAATACTGCATGTTAGATTAAAAGATAGCCTTAATATATTGCTTCATGCTGCTTCATTGTCTGAGAGTTGTGGTCTCAGAGACCCAGATGCTAGCTTGTAAGTCTGCAGTTTGCTGAAGAAGTCAAAAAAGCAGCATTATTGCAAAGGGGACGAGGGACTGAGCTTGCCAGGTGCTCTTTTTTTAAAATTATTAAGTCCTGTTGCCAGTCCATGGGCACACTGCCTTGAGGACACAACTAAGCTTTTGGGAAAGGATTTCAAAAACCTGCTCCAAAATGAGACCTCATATTGAAGCAGTTTGCCAAAATCTAATTTGTCATTTTAACTCTACCTTCCATCGTCAGCCTGCACAGCTTTGCTTCACAAGTGTCCAGATAATGAGCAATCTGCTCTTGATCCTGCATTCAAAGTACTTAAAGTGATTAACAGATCTGCACATGGACTGAGTCTGGGTTTTCCGCATGCAGCCTTTACATACCTTCTGTTGGGTTCTCTGCCATTCATTTCAGCAGGACTGCATATTTATTCTAATATTTGTTTGTGGTGCAGAAGGCTAAGTGTTGCATAAGGTCCTGTAAAGCACAGAATTTAAGACTCACTCAAAACTTCACATCTTGGAAGGAAAAACAAAGAATACAAATACTGTCTTTAGCATATGAGCAAGTATTTTCCCCCTTTATTACTAACCATCCAGTAGTGACACATTAAAAAATATATACCTTGGAAACAAAAGCTTTTTAATTATTAGGTACGCACAAGGGTTCAGCAAATCCATAAAGCTGGCCGACTGTCCTCTTCTATCAAGCTAGAGGAGGTGATGGATGTGACAGCACAGCAGTTCTTAGTTTTTAAGCCGTGCAGTACAGTAACTCTAAAGAGCTAATGCATAATGGGGGAGGGGATAGGAAAGGCCTCCTGAACCATGATATATTTAGAATCGATCCTTTCACCTAGCCAAGCTGAAAAACGTCTTACTGCTTTCGTGATCTGGTACAAAACACTTTGAATGCTCCTGCAGAACATTCAGGTGAGTTTCCTGGAAAAATGGAACTATTCAGCTCTGGTTTCACACTAAATCCTATCATACTGCTTACTTTGGAACAACCTTCTAGCTCAGGCATGGATTATTGTGCTCTTCATAATCAGTTAAATGCTCCAAGGAAAAAATTTAATTACATCTGTACCCAACAGAGTGCTTCACCAAACTGCATCTGTTTGAAAGCTTGCAACAAATTAAGAACTGTATTAGGCAACAGGAAAAAAAGGAAAGGGAAGAGTAAAATCAGGTGAACACCACTCATTAATTGTCACCCAAGAGAATGTCTGAAAAGAGATATAATATTAATGCTTGTTCAGTGGTAGCCACTTACAGACAAACAGAAGCATGAAATTCATGATGAAGAAAAAGCAGCACAGGACTGTTCTGCTTTAGCTTCAATTAAGACATCTCTATCAAACAGTCAGTAACAACCTACAACAACCAACCTACAGCCCTCCATAGGGAAATTCAGACATTTCTCAATACTGCAGAGTTTTACCTTTAGCTGAGCAGAACAAGTTGCCAACTGCTGAGGAAGAGGATGGTGCTGCAGTGTTGCACATGGCAGTCCATACAAGGTAACACCTCAAGCAGTAAAGCTATGAAAAAGTGGTTCACTTTCTGATGTTACGATTTCTGTTAGTTTTATAACCCAGCTTACTGTGTGATCTAAGAGTGTGACTACACAGCACCTTGATGAAGCATTAGGAATATTCCCGTTACCAGATGACCATTATCATGGTCACGTACCTGTTACTAGTAAACGGGACTATTGGCACACTGACTATCATTTGTTACACACCTAAACAGTAAGCCTATAAATTAGCATGGTTGAAGACATTCTCACATACTAAATGAAGGTTTCCATTTGTTAATACAAACAGCAAAACTTACTATTTCTCAACAGCAAAAACAAATTCCTGACACCTGTTCAGTGAAACATCAGAGGATGATGGTCTACAGCTAAGTAGGAGCTTGGCTTATAGCTCTAAAAATCATCCAGGACTTAAGTAATACAATATTCAAAGCACATAAAGCATTTCAGAGCTAACGTGGAATCTTTATGTGCATTAGATAAAGTTGGGTGGTTCTGGAGGGCATTTTTGCTTTTAATCAAAGTAAAGGTGTTATAATAAATGCCTAACTAATATTATAATGCTTTTAGAAGGCAGAGTGGAAGGGCTGTGTGTGGTATGAATGCAAGCAGCTCATAGGAGGGGCTGCCTGTCCTTTTCTGAGGAAACCCTAGATGATGCAGCACCATGACACCATTACCACCATAATGACTCTTCTACAGACTGGGACCCAAAGATTTACTATTATGTGAGAGAGCCCTCTTCTCCCTGATCTTCAGAAGCACTGAAGAAACCAAACAAAATTATAAATCCTTGTACTATACATTGTTTTAGTTTCTCCTCTTAGTACATGAAGAAGGTTGTTACTATTCCTTTTTCATATCTGGAGAAAGTTCAGGGATGAGGAAGGCTGAATTTACTTTTCCATTAGCAGTCGGACAATTAAAAAGCAACTCTTGGATACGCCAATCAATTCTGGCAAGCTTTCAGAAGTCAAAGTCACATCAATATAACTGAAACAGTCCTAGAATCAGAAGTAAACATGTACCAAAAAGCAGCTACTTAAAATCACGTGCTATATTCTGTATTCTTTCCAACAGCTTAAGGCTTTCCTTTATTTTGTCATAATGGACTACATGCCATTTTCAAAATGGGGTATTACTTAAAATTAAGAAATCAACTTCTGTGATGAATCATTACTTCAAAGAGCAATACTGTCCTTAACTTCCTATGCTTCAAGAGTGAGCTTGTTTGCTTCGGATATGTTGAAATTCTGAAAAGAATGGTTTGATAAGAGAAGCAAAAGAGAAGCTGCTGACAAAAATCTCTTAAAATTCACATTAAGTTTAGTGGCATGGAAGTAATGAGGGGGGAAGCAGAGCTGGAAAAGTTACTTTAGCTTCCCAGAAATGCCACAATAAGGCTGTTACCACTCTTGACTTGCTACATGGAAATCTAAAAAAACCCCACAGATTTATGCCAGCTGTCACAGATGGTCAGGCAGTGAATTCATGGGAGCAGCACCTCCAGAGTGATGGTGCTCAGGTCTGCTCCTATCTGTTCTGTAGTTCCATGTACACAAGCTGGAGAAAGTGCCTAGTGTCATAACACATTGTTATTGTTTTCTTAGGAGCAGAAAGAACCCTGCAGAAAAAATATATGCAGTAGCACAAAGTCATTAAAAAGATATTAGCTAGGTTTTTAAAAGTAATAAACACAATTTCACTACTTAAAAATGAGAGGAGCTCTTTCCATTCTTGTGTATGAAGATAAAGGATTCCATCTGTGAAATTGCCTTTTTGCTATTCGGTGTGGGCAGGAGAATACCAAGGTGTTCTTGTGGACATCAAACTTATTCCATATAGTCTTTCTATTTTTGACTTGCAATTAACAGTGCAGACATCTATTCATATTCAACTACAACAAACCATTTACAGGAGATGTATATTCATTTTGGAACTCTCAGAAATATATTAAAACATACTAAAAATAAGACCGCAACATGAAAGCGTCTGTCAAACCTGAAAGAGAAAACTAGCTGCAGTAATTTAGACAAGCTAAGAAAAAAAACCCAAAACAAAACAAATGCTCAAGTGAACTGTCACCCTACTCCTGTGAATTCCCACTGTCTCAACAGCTTGAACTTGAGCATCACTTTCAGGTATAATTTACTGAACTAGTAACAAATGAAATAAAAATTTTTTTTTTCACTCTATTCAGCAGAAAGTTGTAGTATTACTGGCATAAGTTTGACAATTATACTACCACATGCAAAAAACATATGCTTATTTTGAATTTTTTTTTAAGCACAATACAAGTGAGCAGGGTATCAGCACACAGGCTGATACCCCAGGGGAGACTGCAAAATAAACACAGTAACCAGAACTAGGAGTTATGCACCTTGTGTGGTATTGTATAGCGTGTCCATAGAATCAGATAATTGCTTAAGGGCAGAACATGAAAAGTCATCTTTAATCACCCTTATGAATGTATTCAGGCTGCTTGAAAGGCTTGATTTCTAATCTAACAAAACAAACCAAAACCAAAAAATAATAAAGAGGTTTACTGACTTTTGCTCACTGAACTGAAACAGACAATATCTGCATAAAATTAATCTCCCAGCTGTTTTCCCTCCACTCCAAAAAAATCTAATTTTTATCACTTTCCTCTTACAGGGCAAGGGACCACCCAACTAAGGCCCAAGCAATTATTCACCCAACATAAAGCATTCAGATGCCATTGAAATAGTTTCACTATACTTTACATGAAGCATTCATTACTCACACTCATTTAATTGCACTGACAAAGGCAATCCACTCTGATAGAAGGTACAACATTTGAGAGTTAGTCAGCAAATTACGCTGAAGTACCAAAAGCTGCAATAACAGTGCAGACTTCCAAACTGCTCTGCCAACAGACTTTAAGCAGACCCTGTAAGAGTTCTCCTCTATGACTGATGGACAGAGGAAGAGGTTTACATTAAGTAGTCTTCCTTCTCTGAAAACACCAACCAGAGAGTGTGAAGGATGGATGGGTTGGGATGTGAATACTGCAACAAGGAACTAAATAACTAATCATGTTACCCAGAGCGATACGTAACATTCAAGGGGTGTTGCCCTTAGGTTAGATTTTAACTTGTTGTGTTTGATTTGAACTAGACACAAGGAATCCCTGCTTCTAAATTCTGTCCTTAGAACAACTGTCCAGAGACCATGTGAAAGAGACCAGCTCTATTAGTATCTTTATGAACAGAAAATGCCTTAACAACTGTGTAAAATAAATATGCAGAGCTACAGCAGAGTTTGGAATTCTTTAGAAACCTAGAGCTTTGAATGTCAGGATATCACAAGCTTACCTTGGTGGTCCAAAAACTTGGAGAGGTGAATACCTTCAAAGAACTCATGGGAAGAGCTACTGACTTGACTGAATCAGAATTGTTGGGGTTTACTTTGAGCTCTGTCTCTACCTCTTTCTTTGACCTTGTCCATGTCACTGATGCTCATCTTCTGTGCCACTTTGTGGAACACAAACATGGTGACTTTTATAAAGCACTTTGCTAACTGGCATGAACACCCTCAGCAAAATCTTTCAATGTAGTGCAAATAACAAACGTATTTTGCTGAGACAGTCAAAAAAAAGAGCAAATATGCTTTTGCTAGTTCTCTGCAGCATTAGTTAACTGGCATTATTCCTATAGCAATGCTAGCATGTCTAACATTGACAGACAAAGAGGAACAAATAGGACCAGCCTCATTATTTACAATACTTCACTAAAACCAACAGGTCTGCCCTTTTTGATCCAAAGCATTACATGCCAAGCACTTTCCTCTGGCCACAAATGAGACTCAAATCACAGACAAGAGAAAGGAAAACTCTTAAGAGCTGTGCTAAACACAGCGATGTTGACTTCAGTGGGCATTCCTACTTGCTTTTTTTTTCCTGTAGATAAGCATTTATGTTATGTAGGGTCCTTCACACTGGGAAAGGACTACTGTAACATACACTCAGTGGAGCACCAACATGCAGCTGAAGAAGGAAAGGTTACCAGTATCACCAGATGAAGAAAAGAAAAAGAAGGCAGAGAGGATTCTGTCAGATTAATATGATTAAATTGCATATGGAATATATTGAATCTCTTGAATCAAATGCCAAAAAAACCCAACAGCAACAGGGAAAAACAAAAACCAAAAAAAGGAAAAAAAAAAAAAAAAAAAACAAAAAAACCCCAACCCACCAACCAAAAATAAAAACAACAAAAAACAACACACAAGAGAAATACT
>JANIJG010009961.1:114515-131847 GCA_024611175.1 Megaceryle torquata
CTCTTCTCCAGGCTGAACAATCCCAGCTCCCTCAGCCTGTCCTTGTAGGAGAGGTGTTCCAGCCCCCTGATCATCTTCATGGCCCTCTGTCAGGTCCATGTCATTACTGGGCTGAGGGCTCCAGAGCTGGACACTTCCAGCTTCCAGGTGAGGTCTGACCAAAGCAGAGTAGAGTGACAGAATCCCCTCTCTCAATCAGCTGGCCACACTTCTTTTGACGCAGCCCAGGATGTGATTGGCCGCCTTTCTCTTGGGTAACTATATGACTGAGTTGGTAACACCACTGGAACACTTGCCTGGGAGACTCACTGCCAACTGAAGTAACAGTCAGCAGAAGAATTTCAAGGTCTCTAAAAATAAACCACAGATGTTCAATTTGTTCTGTAAAGACCTTGATGTGCTCATTTCCCGATAGCATCCCCAAAGCAACGAAACAGACAGCCCTCAGAACCTTCAACATTTACAATAAAATCTGCCTCAAGTGAACATGGTACTCAAAAAGTACACAACACTTTTCCTACACTCTAAATGTAGAAGCATTAAACACAAAGTTGCAGTAAAGAAAAGGAAGGAAATAAAAATGAAGAAAAATGATGGAAAAAAAAAAATTCACCTTTTTGGTTAAGAAGGAAAATACAGGTGGTTTGTAGAGTGCTTTTTGATGAGAAATATCTGAAGAAAAAAACACCTCCTGGAATCTTCAAATAATCCCCTGAATTTCAGTCCCTATACAAGACAAAGTTATCTCCCAAAGCAATAAAAACCTTATGGTCTTTACTATACCATCAGAAATGTTGAGAATTATTCTGAGCATTGTTTTGCTACCTGCTACTTGAGACTACAGTGATGCAACAGTTTAGATTAAGAAGGTTTTTTTCAAATCCCTATACATATATATAATGGGGTGAATTATCAGAATTGTATTAAGGTGCCCACTTGAATTATTTTAGTGTTTAAAATGTAGCATGACCTTCTTAAATGGTTCATCATTAAGTACTGTCCTTATGCATTCTGTATCTGTGTAAATACAGGCAGATATCTGAAAGGAAGGCACCCTCTGATTTTCTCCTATTCTAGTAAAAAAAGTTCTTTTAAAATAAGGCAACTCTGTTCTTTCCCACTCCCCCATCTTGTTCCCTAACTCCCAAACTAACTCATCCTGAAGCTTCAGATGGAGAGTGCAGGTCCCAGCTGGTGCCTGAAGGCAAGACTAGATGTATGAGAATCACTATCTATTACTATACATAGGCAGTACCAATCAGTAGATCAATACAGCTGATGCTCCCTTGACAGCTCTACAGTACTTGCAGATGTTTAGTACATGGAAGAAATATGTCTGCAAGATTATTTTCCAAGTTCTTGGAAGCAGAAGCTGTTCCTTCTCCAGAGACACATTACTGCTTATCAGGGGTGGTAATTTGTGCAAAGAATATGGTACAAGCTTGTGACAGGTACAGACACAAAGCTAACAGAAATAACCTGTTCTCTGTTATCCTCAGTAATTGAGAAAACTAAGTACATCAGAAAAACACAGAAAACACAAGTCATGTAAACCAGGATGCAGTAACATACTTAGTCCAGTAATTTTTAGAGAGCTTGTAAAAAGCTTTCCACAGAAGACAGGAAAGAAATTTCCAAGACACTTATTACATATAACGGAAAAGGGATTTCAGCAGCGCGGTGACAAAGTATTTGAGAAAGATACAACTTGGGCAGTCCAAAGTTGATAATCCTACAGGTAACCACCAGTTAAGTCTACATGCATGTAGAGGTAATATACACTTCTGGAAAACAAACAAACAAAACAAACAACCCACAACAACAACAACCACCACCACAAAACAAGCCAAACAAGCAGAAGAGACCAAGAGTTGTCCCCTCCCCAGAAAGCTGCATAATCTAAAATACTTCATAGAATACACCCAGAACATCTATTTTTAAGTGTTTAATATAGTATACCTTTTTTTTAAGATTTCTCCTCCACAACACAGAATAAAGAACTCTATATTGCCAAGCTCAAGTAAACATCTGTTGTTAACTTGTCAAGCCCATACCTTAGGTTACTAATTCATCTTATTTCAAAACAGAGTTACACAACAATGAATCTTCCTTAAAATACCTGAAGTCCTTCACCCCAGTACCAGCTCCTATTACGAGATGCAGAGCAGCACAATTACGTCCTGCTGATTCACTGTGACAAGAGACATTTGCTGCCGACAGCACAGATGATTTCTAGCATCCATATACGTGTTTGGCTGGTGGCACTGGGCAACGGTGTACCTCTAGTTGGGCTGGTTCTCTGGTTGATACATTTCCCCTTTACAGCTAGCAGTCTCTAGTCTGAATAAAACACTGAAAGACTGGGAGCTAACAGCTTTTTATCTTAGAAATAATTTTCATTCTAAACCTCAGAAATGTTCAGATAGCACTAAGCAGTAAGTCTTAATAGCCTGTTAGCAAAATAAGCAATTAAATGTTTTCCTAGGTAATGAGGAAAGGCCCAATACTTCAAGGCAACTATTTCTTCACAGATGCAGCCAGTCATCCATTAACCAAGCCAATCAATCCTTCATTTTACAGCATTTATCATTATGCCCATATATACTGCCACCCCCAAGGGAAGGGTTTAGATATTAGGAAATCTTTACAGACATTAAGATGGCCTTACCCTAACAAAAAGAGAAACTTTAAGAGTGTAAGAATAATATTACAGAAACTAATTTGAAAGCTCTCATAGTTCTCTATTTCCAACTCACTAGCAAAACTTAGTATTTTTTTTCCTTCACAAACTACTTAAATTCACTGCCACAAGATTTGAGGCCAAAAAAAAAAAATCAGAGGAAGATTATGCAAGTCTTGGAAATTTACAGCATTGTAATGATTAATGCTACCTCTGATGAATCTATTTAAGATACTAAAATTCTCATCTGTCAGGCCTCCTTGCTAGATGCTACTGCCCTCAAAGCAAAAGAGAACATGTGCCTACATCCCAGTCACTCAGTTCGGAGTGCTTCTTATTAATTCACAGAAGAGAGTTCATACCAACACACCTATTGAAACCACTGCAGCCCACATGCAGGTATGTGTTTGCTCCTGCCAGCTAGACACAGACAAGCAGAGATATAGGCTAAACAGCTGCATGCAGGCATTAGGAAAGGAAATTATGATCTTTAAACCACTGCAGCAGTTTGCTCCCACACTCATAAATAACGTGCTATGCATGAGTTTGATTTCAAGGCAATTTCAAGTTTGGGAAAACAGACACACTACAAAACCAATACCCAAGTGCTATTAGTATTAAAAAGTAGCTATTCACCATCATTTCCATAATCGTAACTACTGAAGTTCAGTCCTCATGTTCTAATGGGTCAGCTGCATCCCATGTTAAGCACCACAAACATCAGATGAAGTCCTAGGTGTACAAGGGCACCCACTGGGACATTTCATTTACCTGAGTTATTGTTTCTGTCAACACCAGCTCTATGAGGGATAGAGAGAAAATTCATTCATCAGGGATGGGTTAAATCTCCCATAAGGAAAACAGGCTTGCATCTCATCTATACAGAAAAATCTAACAAGGAAAATGAAAGCTTAGGAGCATTTATCCTTCAAAAAAGTGGAAAGAGAACACACATTTTAAGTTCAATGAGACTTTCCAACATACAGGAATCTGCTGAAATGCCAATAAAACTGAGACACTGTGTGTGTGTAATATATATATGTGTGTGTGTTATCTATATAAATATGTATATATGAACTACCAGAGATGCATGCTCCATTTACAATTACTTTTGCATCCAATCATTTAAGTTGCTTCTACAAAGTAAAAGCACTTATGTGTTTCCTGTGGTCTGTAGCACCATACTATAGAAAAATAAACCCTCTGGGACTGAATTAGAGATTACAGTGGTTCACAAGAATGGATAGCTAAATTAACATTATTGCCCTCATTTCTTTATACGATTTCTGTCCAAAACCTTATCCCAGCACCCTGGCTGTCCACTGCGTAGCACTTACTGTTGCTGGACTTCAGGTCACGGTGAATTATGGGAACAATTGCTTCCTCATGCAGGTAGTTCATTCCCCTCGCAATCTGTACTGCCCAGTTCACTAGTATGTCAGGAGGTATCCTTTTACCAGACAACACTCTATTTAGCGATCCTCCACGGGCAAACTCCATGATCAAGCAAAGATTAGGTTCCTTCAAACACACGCCCCTGAGGGCAATGATGTTCGGATGCTTTAACATCGCAAAGAGCTTGGCCTCTTGGCGGACATTCTCAATGGTCTGGCTGATGTCCTCATCAGGGTCATAGCGAGCTGCCTTGACAGCAACCTCATCTCCTATCCATACAGCTCGATACACTTTTCCAAAGCCTCCTATGCCAATGATTTCCTCCAGAACAAGTTCTGAGAAGTCGATCTCCAGGACTAGGGAAAGAAGGAAAAACAAAACAAACAAACAAAAAAACAACAGATGTAAACATTTAGTAACTATGCACCTATACATCAGGTGAAGGTCCACATTGCCCAACCTCACCCTTATCCTTGGAATAAGGTCAGATTTTTCACTCCAAAGCGATACAAATGAAAGCAGTATTCCCTTCTGACAATCCTTCATTGCCAAACAGTGACAAAACAGATCCTGCAGTATCTTAAAACCTATATGAAGTACTCACTATGAATGGTGATGAATTTGACCTAATGGTGGTGAATGACAAACTTAATAAAAGTCTCCTCTTAACACTTAAATCCTTATAACACTGTCCCATCCCCATCCCCCCCCCATAAGGATAAACCCTCATTTCCTGGCTTCTATTATGGTACAAGATTCCAAAAATGAAAAATACACCCACAGTCTAATCTTCACTGACTTCACTATAGAGTGCTTAATGTGACATGATTTTAGCTATGTCAACACAAGATTCATCAGTTCCTGCATTTGTCTCTTATTTGAACATCTCTTATTCAACTGCTACTAAAGCATCTTTTAGTCCTTCCCATATCAGACTTAGTCTTCCACACCTCTACAAGCTTCCCAGATTCATTTCACACAAGAGATCTGTTAACCAATTCTGATACCACTGATGACAGTGTGACAAACAGATGGATCAGACCACATACTGAGTATGCAGAGCTAGCGGTAAGAAAAACTGTTTTTTGATTAATGCATACTGCATTTTTATTACATAAATTATATGAAATAACAGAAACATCATTTTCCACTCCCATGCACCCACAGCTACTTTACAGGCTGCCACAGTAACTGGTGGCTACTTGGCATTTTATAGTAAAAAAACCTACAGACACAGATGTCTTAATTCAGCATCTAAATTGCATCTGGAGTAAAGACAGTGAGAAAACATATCCTGTACAACTGTGAGCACTAAACATAGTTTGTGCTCGGAGATATCCAGAAGTACCCATCCAATGGAAGACCCATATACTGAACAATAAAAAGATGCTGACACGTTTGAATTTATACTAATGGTGGGCCTCTGGTGAGATAACATTGATGCTATTCTCTCTGGTATTTTGGTGGGTACCAGTCAAAGAAATTTTAAAACTTTCCAAGGAAAAATACCATAATGCAAGGATTTAAGCAGAAAAATCACCAAGAGTTTCAATACTTTCCTGCATTTGAAATACCAAATCTGACATGATTCCCCTGCTTTGTCCAGTAGAAAGGAAGCTAAGTATGTAATGAACTTAATTGATGTAGGTAATAATTCAGAGTACTGTATTATATTACTGGGGTTTGTAGTTATCAATTGTACACATTAAACCCTCCAGTGTTCTTAAAAGAAATTACAGAGTCACATAAGGTAGAGGAGCAGGCTAGATTTCACTTAAGTAAAATATTTTACTTACTCCAGTCAAATGTCTTTCCTAAGTATAAGCCATAGCACAAGACATCACAAAACTGTATGGAGTTAATATGAACTCTGCTGTCCACAGATGCAGATTTATTTTTTTTCCTGACTGAGCTTCATCTTCTCTGAACACAATTTTGAAGTCTAGTTTACTTTTGTAAGTTGGTCAGACCTATGAGTTGACTACATATAGGGATATCATCAACCTTCCTATGTAGTACAGCCAATACATCTGAATCCTCAGCTAATGTAATAAAAAAATCTTGTTATGCCTTTCCAAAACAACATAATGCCTGTTATGCCTTTCCATTAAAAAAAAAATTATTTATATATATATATATATATATAAATGGGAAACAAGAGAAAAAACTGGCCAAGAAAGATTCCAAAGGAGGAAAGGCCCTTTCCAGTCAGAACACAAAGAGAATTTGTCTGCTACTGTGAGTATATCATTTGTGTAACAGTCTGAACTTCAAGGATTTACACAACAATGAAGGTTTCAGTCTTGTAGTAGCAGCCTTGGAGTTCAAACTCATGAGCTACCGATTATTAGAAAAGATGACAGAGTAGGTTCTGAACTGAAACCCTGACATTTTAGAACAAGACTGTAATGACAGTAATTCCATATATGAAACTATCCTGTCATAAAAGGAGCTGCTCTGGTATTTCTCACTGACAAAAGAGCTGAAGAGATCAGATGCCGAGTCCTATCACCTTCAGCCGGCAGAATTTCAGCACTGGTAGAACGCTCCCTTAGCCTGCCCCTAGGGACAAAGTCAATTAGAAGACCGAAAACGACCAAGCACAGAAGCCGCAAAGCAAGATCGACAGCCCGTCGCCCGAGCTCCCGCCACGCAGCGTTCTGGCGGCGCTTGCAGCCGGGGCTTTCCCCAGGCACCGTGCGGACGCAGGAGGCAGTAACGCCGCGCCCAGAGCGCGCTGCCCGCCGGCCCGCGGCTCACCGGGCGGTGCTGAAGGGACAGCTCCGGCCCGGCCCCGGCCTCACCCCCGCGGGCAGCGGCCGGTGCAGGGAAGGAGCGCGACAAGGAGAGGGCAGGCAGAAGAATGAGATGGGCAAAGGAAAACCCAGGAGGCGTAAAGCAAAACTCTTCTGTTTGCTGTCACCCGTTGTACAGCCTAAAAACCACAGCCCTGCTGGATGCCCAAACGACCTAGAACAACTCTGGGGCATCAAACTGAGATTCAGGCTTTCCGGTGAAATGTGTTACACCTCAAGTTATTTTGCAAATGACTTTTATTTGCAAGTACAGCCTTAGCTTTGCTTTGACAATGTACATTTCTCGAAGACAGGTTGGCCAGTTCACCTCCATGGGTAGCTTAATCAGAAACAAACAACTCAGAGAAGTGTCATTTGTTTCGGGTTTTTTTTTAAAGGTATTTTTGTGTTGAATTAGCTTCTTTGTTAAACAGCTACATTAGCACACAAAATACATGTTCTCCCTTCACCTTTCTAGGCACTCTAGCCCCTTTTCTAAACTGCAGTTTAATTTAGCAGACAGGCTATACTGGACTGTAAGGGCAATGGGAATATTTAACATGCACTTTTTGACACAGAACTTAAGAACTGAAGAGCTATCATTCTTCAGGGGACTGAAAAGGAATCAGAGAGCCCGTACACCATGAACATGGGCCATACTGACAACAGCAGAGTAGTTGCTCTTTAAACATAATTTATTACACCATACAATTATGCTATTTAAATCATTTAATTAATTCATATAATTAATATTTAATTAGTGGGCAAGAGCCCACAGTGTAGATGAGGGTCCTTCAAGCTGACCCACTGCTGACAACCTCAATGGGCTACTTTTATCACTCACAGTACCACATTGAGGTAAAATTCAAACACACTGGATGGATGGATGGGAAGACAGCACATCATTACCAGCTAAACTACTACAGCTTTCAGTGAAAGCAGAATCTCCAAGGCTTACACTACAAAACCATCAAACATGAAAATAAACTCCAGGAAAGCAACCAAAACCACATGAAGTGCTCATCTGGAGTGACACCTTCCATGACTCCTGCAAAACTTTAATACTTCACTGTCCAGTAAGTTCACAGTAGACTGTTACTTTATACAGCTGTCAAACTATCATCACCAGCTTTGAAAGTCAGTATCACTCCTTGCAGAGAGATTTCTAACACTAAACTGGAAAATCCAATTCAACAGCAAACAACTTTAACCCCTGTCCAAACGGCACCGTTTCTATACAAAAAGAAGCATACTCCTTTAGCATGTTAAAAAGTTATTAGTGGGCAATAAATTCTACACTGTCATGAGCATATGGTTGATGACTTGAGAGAACAGAAGTAGCATAGTCCTGTTGTGGCACTAGAAGGGTAAGACAAGGATAAAAGAGGAAGGTGCAGCTCCAGAACTGTTCCTGAACTACCAAGACATAGAAAGTGCAATAAAGCAAGAGGATCTTTAGTTAAAGAGCCTGCACTTGAACAGTCAAAACAAGAGGGGAGGCTTTAAGAAGTTCTGTAAAAATGGTTCTCACAACTATCTCAAAGGCAAAATCTAATAAACATTCACAGTGTCTTCTGCATATGGGGAAAAGAAATAATTTTATCTATACTGTTCCAGTATGAAAAAAGCACCAACCTTGTCTCTTCACAATCCCAAGGGAAATACTACAAATTACTGAGTTTTTAGGTAAATGCTTTCAAGTAGAACATAGAATAAGAAAAAAAGCTACTAACTGTATTCCTCGGAGATATGTCCTAGATAGGACAATGCACCTTTTTACTCCTTTTTCTTTCTAGAAAAGCTTACTAGTCTGAAGATTTTTCTCTGTTTTGCCAAACAAAACAAACAAAAAAACCAAAAAAAACCACACAAAAAAAATAGAGCAGCTTTATTCTTGTCTGAATTGACAATAGTGACAGATAACAGGATCTAGAAACTGTCACTCCATGCTATTTCTCTTGCCACAATTGTACATAAAGACTTAAAAAAAACCCGCAGAGATGAAATGGCTCTATACTCTGAATCCAACAAAGGCTCTGGAACTGCACTGAAGTTTACAGAAATAAACCGTTCACAGAAACCCTTCCTGCCTTCAGCATCACACCATACTCAAGTAACCCTCAGGTAGGCCCAGATATCCGAATTTGGATAAACTCATTCATAGGTATGGACCAAGGAGGAACCTGGTAACACAAGTCAACTCCAGTCAAGCTTTCAGTTAGCAGAAAAAAAAATATTGAACAAGTCTTAGCAGTGAATCAACACCGCAGAAAGCAAATGCTCCCTATCCAGCAACCTCTCCTTAAGGATCTTCTTAAAGGGAGAGTCGCCAGAGCCCCGGGTGCACCACCACTTTCTAGCCATCAAACTTCAGCCATTTGGTGAAAATTTATCAGCCTTTACAAAACCAGGACTTAACTGCTCCCAGCCTCGGTGAAACGATAACACACCGAGCGAGGTTCCCCCTCCCCGGAGCAGAGCGATAGCCTGGGCGACAGAAAGGCACTGGAGCATCAAGAATGTGGCTGCGGGTGGGAAAGGGAACGGACTGGAAAAGGAACGGGCCAGAGAAGAGGGCCGAGGCTGCCCCGGCTCAGCCGAGCGGGGTCGCTGGCCTGGGGCAGCCCCGGGGCACTACAGCGGCCGGGACGCCGCAGACACCCCCCCACCCCCCCCCCCGCTCCCGCGCAAAGGGCCATCACGGGGCCCCACTCGCCCTCGCTCCCGCCCCCTCCGCCGCTGTCCGGGCCCCGCGGCCTCCCACTGCCGCTTCCCACCGGACTGGGCCTTCTCCCGCCGCAACGGTCCCGGCTCTTGTCAGAGACAGCTGAAGGGCCGGGAGGAACCGGACCGGGCCTGCCTCCGCGCCAGCGGCGGTCCCGCCTCCCAACAGGGACCACGGGAAGGCCGGTGCTCCCCACACTCCATCCCAGCAGCCCAGATTCCCGCCGCTCCGGTCCCCGCCCCATGTCCACGGAGGACCCGGGCCTCTCCCCGCTCCCCCGGCTCCCTCCGGACGGGTGGCGGCGAGGGGCCGCGCCAAGCCTCCCGCCCCAGGCCCGGACCGCCTTACGCTGTATGGTGGGGGGCGGCGGGTAGCGGGCCCGCAGCTCCGGGCCGCCCCCCTGCACGCCGCTGCTCACGTAGTTGCTGGGGAAGATGCCGACGCGCTGGTCGATCTTGCCCGTCCACCAGCCCTCGTCGCCGGACACGTGCGAGTCCCGGGACAGCACCTGCACCACGTCCCCTGGCCGCAGGCTCAGCTCGTCCTCGCCGCACGCCTCGTACTCGAAGACGGCGGTCCAGAGCGGCCCGCCGCCCGGCGGCTCCCCGCCGCCCGCGCCCTCCTGGCTGAGCTCTGTGAGGGGCTCCATAGCGAGACTGCTCCATAGGGGGAGGCGCCCGCGGCAGCCGGGCGCTGCGGGGGACGGCGGGGCCGGTACCGCCGCCTATTGTTCATGCGGCCCGGCGCCTGCCGGCAGCAGGTGCCGCCGCCGGGGGGGAGCCCGACGCGGGACCGCCTCAGCCCAGCGCAGGAAGAGGCGAGGGCGGGCAGCGCGTGCCGCCGAGCCGCCGCCGCATCCCCCCCCTCCTCCTCCTCCTCCTCGCCCGCCTCCGCCTGCCGCCGCCGCGCATCCCGGAGCCACCTGACTCTCTGGCAGCTTCGGCGGCGGGAGGGGAGGGAAAGCTCCGCCTCCTCGCCACCATTGGCCACCTCTACCGCCCGTCAACGCCACGCTCACCTGATTGAGGGCCCTTGCTTCTTGGCCACGCCCCTTCCCCGCCTCGCCCCTGGCCTGGGCGTCTCGCCCTCTCCGGCGTCCCCCCAATTGGCCCCCGCCTCGTCAGCCCTCGCTTCCTATTGGGCCTCGCGGCTCTCGTCAGCAAGAGCTCCAAGCACCGCCTTACCCGCTGCTCCTCATTGGCTGAGGAAAGGGGCATGACACGAGAGCGGGTCGAGGGTGAGGTGACTGGATGGGTGGGCGGGGCGACCTTCGCCGGCCGGAGGGCGGGGCCGCGCAAGCCTCTCCTGGCCGCCGGCGGCGGGGCGGGCGGTGCACCTGAGGCTGGCCCGGCCCGGCCCGCCCCGGCCCTGACGGCGCCCCGCCCCGGCGCGCTGAGCGGAGCGGCGGTCCCCAGGAAAGTATTGCTGCTCTTTCCTTAAAACCGCCCTCCCGTGGCGCGGGCAGTGTTCGGTCTCGAGGGTCGCTCCGCCACCTCTCGACGTTTTTGCTCCCGTGGGTCCCGCCCGCGTCTCCCGTGGATGCCGGCGGTTGAGAGTTGGGGTGATGGCCATGTGTGGTCAGAGCTGCCCGCTACCCTGCTGTCACTCCCGAGGGACCCTTAAAACACTGGTGTAGTCACCTGGAACAGGGGCTTAGACCAGAAAACAAAACGAGCCAGGGCTCGTGAAAGTCTGTTACTCTGTATTCCATATTCAGCCTATACTTAAGCACAGGGGCTAGATGTCTTTTGTACAAAGTTAATATAAAGTGCATCCTTGTGCTTTGCTAAAAATTAAACCACGGAATTCTTTTCTCATTCTTGGCAATCGGGGTATAGCTGCTTCGTCCTGAAAAATGCAAATTCCTTCTTCCTGCTACCAACATCTGTACAGTTTGTGAAGATACCAGATCTTGAGAACAGAATCTGTTTACTTAGTGATATAAAAGGGAGATTTTCTTGCCGTTTCACTCCAGTTTTCTTTAAAATCCTCATTGAATTTTCAGTGGTAAAACTAGAAAAGTCTCTGTTGATGCTTCTTCATTAACAAAGTCCACTGATGCTGAATGGGAATCCCAGGTACCCTGACCACACATGATGTCTGCCTCCTCGCATAAAATCTTGGGGTTAGTTTTTCTTTAGTGTTCTGTTAATGGAGCTACACAATTGTTCTCTGCCAGATCAATTTTTTTTTTTTAATTCTTCATTCCCTTGTGAAGCCTTTGTTTTATGTACAGAGTAACTGCTAATACTTCCTATATTTTGTGCAATGAGACTTTGTGTATCTATCCTTGTGTTAGCACTGTGCTACTGCACTTAGGAAGCACCAGGGTTTAGTCTTTAAAAATAATGATGTGCTCTGAGCTAAAGAGGTCATTCAAAATCCTTGTAGTTGTTTGTAAAATATTTGAATTCGCTTGTCTGTTTTCTAGGAAAACACCTCCACCCATCTAAAACTCAGTAAAAAGTATCACAAAAAACCCCACAGGAAACTGAAATTTTTTATAGTTCCTTTCCCCCCCCCCCCCCCAAACTTCACAGCCTGTATTTCTGATGGAAACAAACAAACAAACAAAAAACCTCCAAACAAAAACAAACAAAAAACCCCAAACAAACCAAACAAAAAAACACCCCATAAACAAAAACCAAGTGAATTAACCTTATTTTGCAAGTGAATTAAAGAGCAAAATATATCTAGTTGATGTCAGAACTAGCATGCTGCACATGCAAGATTTAGGCATGCTGCAGCACTAGTTTTCAATTGAACTTGTTTAAGAAATGAGCTTTAGATTTTCTCCTGTATCTCTATCTCCTTCTGCTAGTGAGGATGGAACTGAGGACGCATCCCCTCTACTATTCTTTTGTCACTTAAGGGTGTGTTTTCACAATTAGCATAAGCTCATCCAATATTACTCTGTTGATGAAATGGACTTTCCTGACCCTTGTCACATCCTTGACCCACTTTCTTGATTGCAGCAATGGTGAGTGCACAGCTCTAGAGTCACTTCATCTCATTTATCTTAACCAAAAAAGAAGCCAACAAGTAAAAGCAGCTGGTTTTCAATCAGCTTTTTAGGTTGATCTGTCCCGTGGTGGGACTGTACATAACATCGTTAAAGCCACCAGAACAGAAGGAAGCAGGACGGGACAGGTGAAAGGGACAGCAGACCTGGCTCTTTCAGTAACAGCCCAGAGTTTGGTTACCTTGTCTTGGTCATGAAGCTGAGGGGTTTTTTTAGTCCAAATAATAGATGATTCAACTGGAATCTGAAGAACTGACATTAATGGCCCTAGTTAAAACAGCATTACTTGCATATTTTTCCATACATCTTTATTTAGGAAAAAAAAAAAAAAAAAAAAAGCTCTTTAATTCAGTGGGGGATTACTATGATTTATGTGAATATTGTGCTTTAGAAATTGTAATATAAAAATTTGAGTGAGACACAGGAAAATAGAGGCCTCCTGTCTTTCAGCTGTCTGAAGCTTATTTTGATAACTGCTGCAAAGCACCGATGGGTTTACAGTAGAGAGTTATATTAGCAGTGGTGAATACTACGATGGGCTCGGGCTGCCTGCTGGTAGCGGCCTGCCAAGACAGAACCCTGCCATCTTGTGGAACGACTTGATATTGAAGTACACGGTCAGCTTCGCTTCTCAAAGACACTCATTTTTTCCTTCACCCCCCCCGCCTTTTTTTTTTGTTTGTTGGTTTGTTTTTTTGTTGTTGTTTGGTTTGTTTTTTCCCCACCCATGATGTGGTGTTTGTTTTCTACCGAGACGGTGTGACTGGCTCAGGAAGCCCAGAGCAGCCAGTGCCTGCAGCTGGGAGAGGTCCAGGGAAACATTCTGAAGAGCCATGGTAGGATTTTCCCCTTCTTGCAGACTTCTCTTGGCAACTTTTACCAGTCATGTCAGAGACTGGTTTCTGAATGAAAAGATTTGTCCAGACTGGGAAGCCTGGTCTTAGGATCAAGGTAAATAGAAAAGTCAGTAAGTGTTAAATTCATATTTCAGTAACTGGCAAAAGGCAGAACAGAACATTAATGACCGTCTGCATGCAGCCTGTGAACGATGACATTTTAGCCTTTGCAAAATACAGAAAGGTTTCTGAAATGATGCATGCTTTTCTGGTGGACACAGAGCCTGAATGTTTATGCATTTTCTTATAAGACTGCATATGTTTCCATTATTATTCAGCAAACCTGAATAATGGGAGTTAAATTCTAGATGTAACAAATCTAGTTCTCAAAGACTGTATCTGAATATACACTCAGTGTTCCCAAAGTTTGGATATATATATTTGTTACAATATCTTTAAAAAGGAGAGTCTAATCTGCAAAGTGCAGATGATACTCTGAATGTAGTTCAAAATTCCTCTGAACTGGGAACTTTGGACCAAGGATTTTAATTCCGGCTGATTTTTGCACCTACACTTAAAAAAAAAGAAAATTTTTTTAGAAGATAAACAAGTATAGTCTATCCCCAGCCTTAGTTTTAAGAAGCTATGGAAAGTACTCTGCTTATTCAAATCCATTATTCATATAAATTTAGGATTATCATCTCTGGTTTTGCCCTGTCTTTCCTAAATGTTTGTGCTGACTACTAATCCAGTACTCTCTTTTAATGGACACCTTTCCTCTCTCTTCACTGGACTTAACCACTCTATAATATGTTAGAGCTGTGCTAGTCCATAGTTATAAATCTAGTCTAGGCTTCTAGTCTGGGTTTTGGGGGTGGGGGGGTGTTGCAGAACAGAATACTACAAAAAAAAGGAACAGGAATGTCCAGAAAGAAGAAAATGTACCAGCACAGTCCAACTACACTGCAGTACTAGAAAACTACTGTACTTCCAACTATAGCTACAACAAAGTACATCTCTAACAACACATTAAGAAAGTACAAAAGGAGATGATTCTTGGCACTTGTGCTTAGTGAAGCTCACTCCTTTTGCATCCCGTGATAATTTATATTGGATCTTAAATTAACCCAGCACAAATGTTCTCATTTGGCTTTTATACATTCCAGAGGATATGTCTCGGTTGTGTTCCATGGTTACATCCATAGATATAACCATATACACCCCCCTGGAGATACATCTCATGCCAGTAGTCGGATTTGTTTGATCAATTACTGATAATCTCTCCTCAAACAATATAAGCTTTACTGACAAATGAATTCTTCTGTCGTTATAAATTACCTCTCTGCAAGACTGTGAAGACAGACTATATTTTTTTCCTCACTTTAGTACAGTAGTGCTTTGCCAACATCACTTCAGTGAAGGGGAGAGAGGTAAGCCACTGGCAACAGAAGCTTTATGAACAGTGCTGTGCTAGCGAGGAGGCAGGCTGCAAATCTGGGTCTTAAGCATCTGAGTCAGTAAAAGAGAGAGCTCTACTCTGCTTCATAAAATATATATGCTAATCTCCCAGATGGCTTTATCTTTTTTCTCCATAGAACAGATGACCTGGAAAATAAAATGAAGACTAAAAACAGTGGAGAGTGGAAATTCTGGGCTAAAATCTTGGAGCTCCCACTAGGTTTTACAGACAGACTTGGCTTTTAAATGTAGTTTGAATTTGTTTTGATAATAAAATACAGCAATGGTTACATGACTATTTATCTACATTTAGCTTATATGCAGGACTAAACTATAGTAGTTGCTCTGTCACTTGATGACCTCTCCCCAGCCAAGAAAGGGGATCAGAAAAAGGAAAGGACACCCAAGGGTTGAAATAAAAATGGATTTAATAAACCTACAAGAGTAATATTAAAACCAATATAAAGGATACAAAGTTATACTCAGCCCAGCAAATGTATTGTGGTCACAATAAACAGGAAAGCACCTTTAGGAGCCAAGTGATAAGCAAGTTCCTCCAGGGATAGCAACCCTCCAGAGGAGGAGAAGAAAGAATAGAAGAACCCCATCCTTAGCAAACTTCCACTTTCTACTGAGTGTGACATTTTATGGTTCAGGATACACCTGTAGCCAACTTGGGTCAGCTGCCCTGGCTGACTCCAAGCTGCTATTGGCCTGCAGACCATGGATGGCCCATGATTCTGTCCCAGCCAAAACAGGACTCTTATTACACATGACAGTACAATTTTACCTGCAACACAAAGCATTCAAACATTTATCAGCATCCCTATAAGAAAAATAAAGGAAGACTCAAATGAGATTTCTGCCTACGTTAAAAGACACACAGCTGACAGAAATAATGTTTAACTTGGCTTAGTAATGATTGTAATTTGCATATTGCGTATTCTCTCAATCCAAGCCATGTTTATAGCGTCTTTGTCATTGGCTGAGTTGCTGCTCCTCTAGAGGAACACCAGAACCTCACCACCACATTGGCAACACTGTGCCACAGCTTTGCAAGTGTGTGGAAAAAAACACAAAAAGCAAAAAAAATCCCCAAACTTACTTCAATAGAGGAACTAAGATTAGCACAATGCAAATGCTCCTGTTGGAGTTCAGCAAAGACACTTGAGCAAACCTTTCATGTTTCTGAAATCTTTGTAGGTGCTGTGGTCTTGATCTTCCTTTTTATGTTTCATGTGAAAAATGAAGCAGCAGCACAGTACCCCTTCAGTGCCAGAACCAGCATATGCTGCAGCACTGGCTCAGAGTGTTCTGCACTGCCTATGGGACCTCAGCTTCCCTTTGAGGTTCTCTGCCCAAGCAATGACCAAGTCTCCCTTGTTTGTGAGGTCAATGAAGTTTTGTTTGGAAATAACAAAAACAAGATGGAAAACAAGATATAAGCTCATCTGTGATATTGTTTTGATTTTAAGTCTGTCAAATAAAGCCTTTGGGGAAGTTTTCAAGTGACTGAAGCCACTCTTGAATAGCTTCAGAAACACAACACAAAAATGAAGAATCCTGCATCTGAGCTCAAGCCATGTGAGACAGATGAAAAATTTATTTCTACAACATACAGACATACAACATCCATTAGATACCAGCATTCATATCCAGATCAGAGCTCTGCTAATGGTGTCATTACAAAGTTACGGACGTAAAATAGATATCCTTTGATTTTGGAGTAAAATAATCCTTTTGTTGATGGAGGCTGATGTCTTTTTTTCTCTGATTTGTATTTAGTAAGTTAACTTACTATTCAGAATAATAAACCTAAATCTAAATTAAAACCAGCTAGGTCAGTGCAGTAGTAATTGGTTTTTTTCCATGTTGTCTTGAGGGAATAGGCAACATTTGCCTGCTGTCTCCTTTCATTTGCAATCACAGTTTAAATCCTTAGCAGAATGAGTTAGAGGAGCCTCTTTCAAAAAAAAAAAAAAAAAAAAAAAGTATGGCTCTTTACTGCAAAATTTTCTGTCTTGATTTTCCCATATAGCATCTACTCCATGCCTGGTGACTAAGCTCAAACATGATACAGCATTCATTTGATATTTCATCAGGCAACTGGAAGGGGATTTCCTTGTACTTACATGGAAAAGGACCTAACTGTCTTTTGATCTTTTAGTTAAGTGTGGGCAGAGAGACATATCATGTTTTTATTGTGATGCCATCTCAGTACTGGCAGCACCATATCCATAGGCAGCCAGAGACATCAACCCACTGAGCAGGGGCTTCATGTTACACTGTTGCAACCACCTCAAGGAGTCTGCATTCACACACCAGAATTAATTTGTATTAAGTATTTACTTTTCCTTCCTTCCTTCCTTCCTTCCTTCCTTCCTTCCTTCCTTCCTTCCTTCCTTCCTTCCTTCCTTCCTT